>JAYJMB010003033.1:0-58284 GCA_036873735.1 Pouteria campechiana
ATCAAACATTTACTATTTGAATTATCTCATTATATAATTTTAACTTATATACACTTAAACATTTTTACAGATATCATGGTCATGAATGATAAGAATGATATATAAGATGAAACAATTCAAGACATGAGCATAACTTTTAAGCATTCACTAAGAAATGAGGTATTTACTTAATTATTTTAATCTCAAAAGTTCATGCCTTAGTGATATCATTTTATGCATTAACTTAAAATTTTAGAATAATTTAGCTTAAATAAATGAGATCATTTCAATTCAAATCCAAGGCAGTTAGATGTACATTTCAGGAACATAAAAAATGTAGAATAGTGAAGTGCATATATTCCATGTACTTATCAATCAAACATATCAAGTTTGGCATACTTATTTCCTTTGTCACCCTTTTTTCAATTTCTACATTTTAACTAATAGTTGGTCTTGCCAATCTTTACTTCTCATTCTTTAGCTGGAAATTTGTGGATTCAGATGATGATTTTGATTCTTCATCATTCTCCTTATTACATATGCTCACTTCAAGCTTTTCCTATATACACTTAGAAAATTCTTGCACTTTTTGTTCATTAATAGAATCAAATAGATATGATCGTTATGCAGTAATTTAATTAGTGCAATTTCACTTTTAGTCATGATAGTATGCAATGATGATAATAAGACATGCCATTAAATTAAAGTAGATTCTTTTGAAAATAATAAATTAAGACAAACACTCCGCTTTAATAATATCCAACATTGAGTTGTTTGAACCAGCATAATTATGAATTACATTATGAAGATAAGAATTGAATTCTTTGAAAGCTTCAAATGTCCATATGCTAGATCAACTAATTTTCATCAATAATTGAATCAAATATGAATTTTTTATCAATTCAAGCTTAATTTATCATTTTTATATTTTCTTGTTTATGAATGCAGATTATGATAGAATATAAAAGGAAATTTAAGTTTGAAGATCATACTTGCACTTACCTCGCTTCTTTGCCCTCCGACTATCTTGAATACATTCTTCTTCATCTATTGTCAAGGAACCATTTTTCTTTTGGAGGACTTTGATATTTTTTGTTCTTGTCATCTTGCTTCTCTGAGTTATAGTAATGTGATGATTGTAACTTATCTAAATATTTGGAGAGAAGGGTATTCTTCTTAATAGTCTCTTCTTCTAATTTAAGTTTGCTTGAAGAAGACTGGCCATGTGATTTGTTTGAAAAGAATTTGTTTTCTTTTTCTTCTTCAAATCCATAGTATTTTTCCTTGATGAAGAGGGATCACTTGTAGCTCCAAAGGAGGAACACTTTTTCTTCCTCTTTCTCTTCCTTAATGTCGGTCCCCTTTTTGTTTTCCTTGCCTTCTTTTCTTTCTTATTTCCTTCCTCTTCAAGTTACTTCCCTTTCCCCTGAGAGGAATCTTCACACGATTTAGCCTCTTCATTGTCTTCAATCTTTTGCCTATCATTTTGAACTTGAGGCTTTATAATTTCTTCTTGTTTATTCTTCCTTTCTTCATTGGGTTGCTACCCCTCAACCCTTGAGGATTCTTTTGCATTGTTGCTATTTATACATTTCTCATCTTTGACTTGCTCTAAATTTTCACTTTCAGTAGCAAGTCATTTTACACATATTTGGCTTTCTTCACTCTTTTCTTTCTTAGTTTCTGCATCATGGATTGCCAAATCATTTTCTTGAATCTCAATTTCTTCTTGAGATTCCTTCTCCTCATCGATGGTGGTTTTTTAGTTTGCAATTCTATTTCCATATATTGATTATCTTTCCTTTCTTCTTCTTCTTGAGGAGGTTGCTCCTCCTTAACTTCATTTCATGCCCTTAAGTTAACCTCAATAGAAAGATTAGTTGCATTCGAGTGTACATCAACTTGCCCCTTAGAAATTGCCTTTAACCTATTCCATATTTCTCTTGCATTTTTATTAGTTAAGACATGTATGAAGATGGTAGGGTATAGAGCATGCAGCAAGGCATTTTTAGCCTTAATATTCTCTTATCTTATTTCTCTCTTCATCCTCACTTATGCCAATAAAAATAATATTCAAAAGCTTAAGGTCATTGGCTATAAGATATATTTCCAGCCTTGTCTTCTACTTTCCAGAGTTAGATACATCATAAAGTGGAGGTTGAGCAATGGAATATCCTTCCCTAAACATAAAAGATGATGATGTTGAGTTAGCCATGGGATCACTATAATTATTTATGTAGCCTGCTTTGATACCACTTGTTAGGTTCCGTACGACTTGGCTTAACTTAAGTGGAGAGGGGTGAACTGGGTCTATAAAAATTTCTTACTTGACCCCTATTTAATTACTTTCTCTTATTTTCTTGCTATGTGTGCAAGTTGCAATGAGATAAGTAATAAAGTAGTAATGTGTAGTGAAGTAAAGAAATCACACACAAACAACACAATATTTTTTTTTATAATGGTTTGGGTAAGCTCCCTACTCCACTCTTCCAAGAGAACTCCTCTTTATGCCTTAGGTCCTAGTATCTCTCTATAATGGAATTACACTAGTGCTCCTTACACTCTTCTAGTTCCTAGTACTAGGGGGCGAAAACTATGTTGGTCCTATCTTAAGGTAGCTCAAGAGGGGGAATGAATTGAGCTTTTAGAATTTTGGCCAATAAAATCAAGGTGCTATAATAACTAGGAAATGAATCATGCAACAAAGAGCACACAAGTATTTTATAAAGGTTCGACCCACAAAATGGTACCTACTCCTCTCTTTGAGTCAGCTCACTCACTGCACTCAAGTTACACTAATCACCAGTTGGTTTTCCCATGCTTACTAACAAAATCTTATACAAATTATTTTTTCAAGCTCACTAACAAACTTATACACAAGTTTTGTTTTCAAATCTCACCAACAAACTTATCCTAGTTGGTTTCAAAAGCTAACCAAAAAAGTTATAAATGATTAGCATGCCCCTTGGTTGCTATCCAAATCAATGAAAGACGTACAATAAGAAATTTCTCTTACATAGGCTGAGTTTGTATATAATTAAATACAACAAAAATAAATGTATAGCAATAAGTATAGAATTTCAGACTCCCTTATATTATTATAGAGCATGTTCCTTGATTGCAGATGGCATTTTGGCTCAGTGGAGTTTGGAAAAAAACTTTAATGTCTAAGAGTAAATACTCTTGTTTGCTTCTTTTTCTTTTCTTAAAAATATCTAACTCTTGTAACTTCTTGGAATGACCTTTCTTTACTCCATTTATAGTTGAATTCAAATTTTGCTCTTTAGAAAAGATGTTGTTCATTTAATATGAGCGAGTTGACAAAATTTTCTATTCTTTCGGGTTCTCTCATGGGTTTTCATGTCTGAGATTTGTTAAGCCATGTCCGAGTTCAGTTTTCATGCTCTTCTCAGACTTGCTTAACTCATTCAGCTTGAATCAGACTTCACTTGGCCATGTCTAAAAGTGAACAGTTGTGGTTGGTTTTTGAACAGTGATGTCTAAAGTTAATATTTCAAACTTGGACTAGTGCTTGGCTTACAATAGACTTCATTTTTTGATATCTAGAAATAATTCACCATGTCTGGAATTGAATAGCCATGTTTGGCATTCAATTTTTGGACTGGCATTGATTGCATTTTGTCACATGACTGACTTCTGGTTATATCCGAAAGTAAGTTGGCTATGTTTGAGGTAAATATTTCTAACATGCATCTTCAACTATGGCTATGTCCAAAATTTAGCACTTAGGATTTTCAGACTTGGACTTCTAGACATACTTGGCTTTTCTCTTCAGTCTTTAACAGTATCTAAGTCTAAATTTTTACATCCATGAAGACTTTGCAATGTTTAGCAATTTCTGGATTTTGTTCTATGTCTGGAATTAGTCATGTGGTGTCTGTATTTGCTTCATGTCTATCTCTTTTATTGAGGATGGTACTTAGATTTTTCTTAATTTTAAAGCCTTGATTCTTGTCCGACTTTGAGTATAAGTCTGAATTACTTTGACAATATTCTGAGGCTTGTTTGGAAGTTGTTTCACACACTACTTCTTCAAAGTTTTAGTGTCATTCTTTTCTCATTTGAACATTTATATTTTCTTTCTCATAAACTAGTGCATCTTGTCTCTTATATAGTCTTGTACGTGTTGTCCACTCATGCTATTTCCCTAATGTATTGTTTGTTATTGCAAACTTGGGAAATAATAATTAGTTGCTTAAACTTTCACTCATGTGCTTTTGCTCATGCTCAAAACTTGACTTATTAAATATGTTCATTATCAAAAATAAGCCCTAGTAAAGAGGTTTGGTTCAATAATTTCCCCCTTTTTGATGATGACAAAACATCTGAGTGAGTTACCTTCCAAAAAGGTAAAACAAGAACATACATGGGAACTAAATATAGATAAATCAGAGCATAGCTCGCCCTAACTTAGTGCATAGCTCCCCCTAAATGGGTACACTAGGTTCTGATCATATATGCATATAGATAACATAATTAACTTTCCTGAATATACATAATATCTCTCCTATAACTCTTTATAAACAATCATGCAATGGGAACTAAATATGGATAAATCATATATAGCATAGCTCCCCTTGACTTAGTGCATCGTCCTCCCCATGAATGGATGCACTAGGTTCTAATCATATGTGAATATAGATAGCATAATTAACTTTCTTGAGCATATATAATATCTCTCCCATAACTCTTTATGATCAATCATACAATCATACAAATATTTCTCCCCCTTTTTGTCATTATCAAAAAGGTTCATGGGAAAACATGCAAGACAAATAGTTCATGATAATGAAGTGCTTAGAATTTTCTTTTTCATTTCATTTCAGTACAAATAGAGTTACACTCAAGTATATTTCAATACAAATAGAGTGCTAAACTAGTGTTGGAAGGGGTGTAGTAGAGATGGGATGGATGAAAGTAAAGGTGGAATTGGAGAGATTATGGTGGGTTCCATTTATGATCAGTCAAAATGTTTGGAATCATGTATAGGCATGCATTCATTACATTTGGAAGGTCACATTAGAGGATCCAAAGTTTTGGATATGAGAGAAGGGGGTTATTTCTAGTGTTACTTCTCCCTCCTAGTCCTCGACCACAAAAGGTGGTAACCTGGAAAGTTTGACCTTTAGACTCTAATGAAGATGGTTCTTGGAATCTCCAAAGAACATGATATTTTTTTAGATCTTTATTCAAGCTCTTATCTTCTTCTTCTTCAAAAGCATCATGAAATCTAGTAAATTCAATAGAAAAATGATCTCTAATCCAAAATATGTTAACCATTACTTTGTCCACTTTGCTTACCTTCAATGAATTCTTTTCTGAATTTTCTCTACTTATGATCTATATCGCACATACTAATTTTTCCCTGGTTTTAACTTTTGCATTGGTAGTAAGGAGATGAGGATGAGTTAAATAGACACTGCTGCTAATAGTAAGTCAGTTGAAAAAGGGGTCTCTACAAGGTTCTAGTATATTTTCAATGAATTTTCTAAAAAATGTTTGCTGGAATGTGTTAATGGATAAGAATGCTAACGAGGAATGTTTTAATTCCTACATGAAAACAAGACTTACTCTCATAAATAGGGTTTAAGTAGTTTAAGAAGATAATCAATAAGACTTGAAATTCTGGACATAGAATTGATGTGGCAAAATCGGGAAATATAGTTTCGAGCATGGAGGATTGCATCTGAAAACAAAATTGTGCAAAGTAAAATAATGATTTTGGACATGAATAGTTATGTTTGGAAATAGGATTTTAGACATGAGTGGCAAAAAAAAAAATCTATATTTGAAATGTTCTAATTAATATAGTGTCATGCCTCACCTCGGGGCCTAAATTTTTCACCATCCTCCTATGATTTCCCTAATTTTAAAGGAAAATTTTGCCAAAAATTTGGCAAAGTCTATCCTAAATTATGAGTATTTATACTTGGTATACATTAATTTATCATATAAAAAATATGAATTTAACAACTATAAAATATTAACAAAAATCACTATACTCACCCAATTTACCCACATATTGCCCAAGACATGAGTTGTACCGTAATAGCAATAATTACACTGACATGTCACTCATTTATTGACAATATCATATACATTCACCCTTTTTGACATGCCAATATACTCTACATCAATATACATACCTAGAATACATCCATAACTCAATTAATCCAATTTTAAATGAATACACATACAACACAAGGAATTTCTAATTTCCAATTTCTACCAAACATAATAAGAATCATCATCTTTGGGCTCCGTTGCTTGACCTGTCCACTAAAAATATATAATAAGGAGGTGCAAGTTCAAGCAAACTTAGAAAGTAGGCAATTAGAAAATATAATTAAAATAACAGTAGCATGTTTTAAATAAGAACATAACTAAATACATCATACTGCAATTATATAAAAATGTTCATGAAGCTCAGGTTCTCATAACTTCAACATGCATCTTACACCATTCAATTGTAGTCCATATTATATGTCAGACATAGTCATTCTAACACCTCCTATCATAACAAAGCCATGTAGGCACTTAATCTCATAATTGTGCCATTTTGGCACAACACATGTTATACTATGCCATTCAAGCAGAAACATAAACAAATCCATGTAAACCATTATGGAATATTTTCTATTCCCTCACCATAAACAATTACATAATACCTTCATACACAATACAAGAAATATTCACTATCCTTCATCCATGCTTTCATTTATTCCTCAAAGTGAAAGATCAAGTATCATATAATCAGGGGAAACCACTTATCCCCAACTAAATGCCTATTCCATCATGTAATATAGTCATACATATAGACATACAAGGAGCGAGGATTCTATTCCATAATCAAGCATATTTAATTTTTACAATTGGGTTATATACTATCCCCATCCATTCGTACATGCCCATACAAAGCATGGATGTTTGTTATCCCTAATCATTATTATATTTAATTGGAAATGGAAGCCTACTTTTCTCAAGGAATTACAATCTCACTATCTTCAAGTTCCATAATGTTTCCTCCATTCTTATTGGCCCTGTGAATGTAACATACATCCCAACTCAATTCACACACGTATCAAGTTGGTATTTTATCAACATATTCATTAACATCCCATAACCATCATTTCAGTTATCTTCTTTATGTCCATTAAGAAAGGTTTGCTATAAAATCATTCAATTACACTTTGCTTCTCCTTAAGACAATTCATCGAACATCTAATAGGCATCATTCGATTCATAATGTTTCAACAAGTGTCTTAAGGCAATTCCATCCCTACTCATATGAAATCATCATACAAAATCATTAGTACTTAATTAATCTCAATATAGAACCAATTCAACTGTTAATTCAATGGTTTCATTCTTCATTTACATCAAATATCCTTTGTGCTTCAACTATACTATCAATTTCAGCACCACCTCTTACGTTTTTATACATTCACAACTACATAATTTCATATTTAATAAAATAAAATCATAACAGCCTTCTAATTGAATCAATTAAGTCTAGAAATTTCCCAAAGTGGAATTCATATTACCATTCATACCCAACCCAATCCATTATTCCAACAAGGTTGCTGTCCACGAAGTGGACAACACCCTACACCATTTTCCTTAGATCTAATTCATTTCATGACATTAAATTTATCATTTTAATTATCTTTCCCCATGATTCTAACATTAAATAATGCATTTTCATCTACCCATTACTGTTCACGAGGTTATGAAACCCTAATAATAAAAAATTCATAAATCCAAATAAGGAAAAGCAAGTTAGCATCAATTTCTGACATGTCTTCCTCTTCCATGAAGATCCAACCTCCATACGCACAAATCCTCCCTCAATCATGGCCAAATGGGATTTCTCCACCTCTTTCACCATCCAAGCTAATGGAAATTGGGAGTAGAGGCTAAGATCCTTACTCTCATGCATAAACTATAACACCCCAGGTGTTAAAAATGAGGGTAAATTTTTTATATTTTAGAAAAATGAGGAATTGAGGTTGTAAATAGTGAATTATAAAGAAATTTATCATGGAAAATGGAATTGAACAAAGAGAATGACTTTATTAGTAATTTTGAGTGAAATTGACCCAAGTAATGATTTTGAGTAAAGTCATGCATACGACTTTAGCGACTAATGAAGCATGCTTATTAGGTATAATGTGACATATATGAGGTTTTGAATTGAACTTTAGAGATGATCTTTCAATTTTGAACCATTGAGTTGAATGTTCCACAAAAAGAACTCAATAGGTGATTTTCATCAAGTCATGAAAAATTTAGTGGATGATTAACTTTATATGATGTTTGTGGTGATTGAAATTTGCTCATAAGAGTATGTAGTGATTTTGGTTCTTAGATTTCATATGATTCATTGTTTTGAGCAATAAAAGAATAATAAGAAGAAAAAGAACTAAAACGGTGAAATTGAGCAAAGGCATGATTATGATCTATATGAATGACCTAATATGATTACCATAGGTACTGTGATGTGTGGGAATCTTGGTTTAAGACTTGGCTGTAATTTGGAATGAAATTGGCATGTGTAGTCATTTATAGTAGAAAATTCAGAGAAATTTGGTTAAAAACAACTAAATAAGTAATTTTTGGAAATTGACTTCAAATAAAGTGGTAAATAGCATATGCATGTTCCAGTTCATGCGTGTATTGTATGGGAAGTAATTTTGTTAATATTTGAAGTGTTTTATATAAAATGGGGCTGTAAGTGATATTTCATTAGTGAAAAATTCTAAAATTTGAATAGTCCCTTGTAATGAACAGGTTATTATTTTAGTTGGGATGAAATTAATGTTATCAAATAATCATTTTAGGATAATTAAACATGTTGAAATTATACAGTGATTTAGGATGCAAATGCAACACCCCATGGTTTTGGAGTTAGTCTATGTTGTAAGTCTCAATACATAGTGAAAGGAAAATAAACATTACGACAGGGTTATAGTTAAAGGAAAATAAACATTACAATGGGGTTACTTATTCTCAAATTTTGACATATTTATAGACTGATTTAGAAAATGATTTCAACATGAACATTGTAGCCCTTGAAATTTCCCAGATAATGAATTAAGAATCATATGAATTAGATATAGTATGAGAAAATATGAGTTATAATACTATGGATGTCTTCAGAGCTATAAATTGGGATAAAACACATGGTATTACTTTGAGGCTAAATTAACTATATTTGGAGATTGATTTAGAAAAATTGATCAACATAAAAGTGGTAGATCATGCATTTATCTTTCTAATTTAATAAAAATAACTCAATTTGGATATGGTATGAGCAAGTTATGGACACAATACGAAAATATCTCCTAGCCAGCAGTAGGTTAGCACCAATGGTGTCCAATCTGGAGTGGTGGTGCCAGAGGCGCCCAATCTTGCACTGGTGGCACTAGTTGTCAGTTATAAAAGGGGGAAGCTAACTTTTGACCCCCCATTCCATTCTATTTTGCCCTGGTCTATTCCGTTCTTTCCCCTTTAATGCCTTAACCCTGTTTACCAAATCCCAAGCCATTTTAACTATGAAAATACTTGATTTAGGTGATAAATCACTTGATCTTGTCTTTGGACCCAAGTTGAAGCGATTTGAATGGTAAAGAATGGAAGAAATTTGATTTCCTCTTTGGGCTACTTGAAGTTTTGGACTTGGATCCTTGTTATGGGAGGAAACCATGTGTGAATTGCTTGGTAAGTTGGTTTTTCCCTCCTTATTTCTAATTTTTATAACTAGGGTTTCATGCATAATTGGATTTGAGGAGAATTTCATGGTTTTTATTTTGTTAATCATGGGAGAAATTGGTTAATTAACTAAATATGATGTTTTGGATATAATTAAACTTGAGAAATTATGGACTTGACCTACTAGAGTTTTGTAAGTAGGGATTTTTAAAGATAAACCGTATTTGATTGCAAGAAATATTGGAAAATTGATTACTATATATTATGATGTTTTAGAACTTGTTTGGGGTCAATTGGACCAGTGAATTGAATTTTGGATCATGGTTTAGTTTAAGTCGAGTTGGGATTTTTGGCATATGGACTATGTAAGCCTTGAATTGATTGAATTAATGACTTAATGGAATTGTTTTAGTGATGTTAAGTGTTAGTCATAATAAATCCAAGATGATGTATGTGATTAGAAAGTGATGAAAAAGGAATATAGGGTTAAATGACCCTATGATTAATAATAGAGTGTGGTTAGGCACTTGAATTATATATAAACTAAATAATGGGTTGATTTATAATATGATTCATTCACTTACCATGTTTAATTGTGTAAACAAATGGTAGTTATTATGTGTATAGGCCAGTGGAGCTTGGACGAAACTATAGAGCTTGATAGCTTATGGAACTTGAAGATAATGAGATGATATTCTCTAGAGGTAAGTAGGCGCCCCTCCTTTGATTAGCTATATTGTATGATTGGGGATGAAAATCCCATTTGATTGTATCTGGGCATGGTTGTTTTGGTTAGGAACTTTGAACATCCCTTATGTGTTTAAGATTAATGTATTTGGTTTATTGGGATAGTGGGTATCCCTTAGTTTGGATTATTGATATTCGTCGTATGATTGTTATTCTTGTTTATGGATGTCTATTAAAAGGGATGAAGATTATCCCATTGAAATATGTGTAAATTGTGAAATTTTGTAATTGTGATAATGAAGATAGAATGTTTGAGATATAGTAATATTGATCATGAATTGAATCTGTTTTGGAAATGAATATAATGTATCTTGATTATTGCTTAGATTTTGTCATTACAGCCTATTTACTGAGTTGCCTGGACTCACGCCTTCTTATTTTATATTTTTAGCTGATAGGTAACGCAATGGATCCAAGGAAGATAGAAATTATGTTGGCATGATAGAATTGGGACTTGAATCTTGTTGTATGTGTATAATTATAATTAATAATTTTAATTATTGTAAAATGATAAATGAAGTATGTAAATGATGTGTATGGAATTGTAGTGGCATGTCAGATTAGTATTGTGGATGAATTGCATGTTAAGTTAGTAGTTTTATTGCCATCATGATTTAACTCAGATCTTGGGCTATGAGATTGTAAGTGTATGCATTTTAGAAGTTAATTCATTATTTTATTTGGAATCAATATATATGGTGTATAGCATGCTTGTATAGGTTTGGACAGCCCCATTTTTAGAGGAGGCTCTGTCTGATTTTCTATGGAAAGTAGACAATTTAGAAAATGAGACTCAACTAGCCTACCCTAAAAGTGGGCAAATCATGGTGAATTATAGTGTAAAATGGTGCGTCACGCCTTGAAAGGTGGAGTGTGACAGAGTGGTATCAGAGCTCGGGACTTGTTTGTGTGATAAGTTTGGCTCATCTATGTGAGAGCACTAAAATTCATAATCATCATGGCAAAAGTTATTGAAAGGAAATATAAATGACATGCCATAGTAATATAGAAGAGTTACAGTTTAAGGATAATAGGAAGGCATGAGTAAGGAATGAAGGGCATGCAAATAATAGTTGTGAATTAATATAGTAGTGATGAATTGATATGAATATGCATGGAGGATATCCATATGAAATGACTATGAATGGAATTTGTGACTTGGTATGATGTTGTATAGTTAATATCAACATGAATTGATTATGGAAGTATTGTGATAGTACTACTGTGATTGAAATGAATGTTTATATTGATGACAAATGCATGCTATGACCAATTTAGTGCAGGGAAGCGTGGTGGTACTTAGATGCATTTTATATTATGGTTTTTCAGAGCAATTGAAATTGAAATGAGGAACTATGAAGTTTTTGAATGAATATGGAAAACTAAAATTAGTTTTGGATTGCTTAAATGACTTGTGATGAAATCTTTAGATTCCTTTGGTTAAATATGATCATGCGAACTTTGTTCATTTGATTACTTGATTTGGATATGACATGCTATAGTAAAAATATGTAAATAGCTCAAAATTGAAAGAGTTCTGTAATGAATTATGTGTTGGTTATGATGAATCATATGTTTGTGTATGTGAATGAAGGACTTTGCTTGTGAACAGGTTGAATTGAATAAATTGTTATATGTACCATGATTGGAAATGCTTATTGGTATGTTTGTGTGGGATTCACATTGGATTCTACTTGAACTTTATTAATTAATTATGTGAATAGTGAACTTGCATATTTTTGTGTAGTATTAATATGGAAATTTTGTTGTGAAATTCAGATCCCTTGATTAATAAATTTGATGGAAGTGTGTATTGTTAAAACCGTATCTTTTAGGTATGGATTGATAGTGGATTTTGTGTTATGGCTTCATCTTGCTTTTTGGATGGTTGACTGTGAGTAATGGACTTTTGCATATGAAGGATGTATGCAATTTAATTAAAAATTGAATGCATACTTAGATTGGAGATGTTTGAATTGGAAATTGGATACATGCTTATATTGAGAATATTTTATGGACTAAGGTTCAAATGTATGCTTAATTTGAATTTGGGCATCGATATCAATTATATGAATTGAGATTACAATATTGTCAAAATATCAATTATATGTAATTGGGGTTTGCTTGTTTGTTTAAGAATTGGGGTTTGAATATGCCTGGGTTTGGTTAAATTCCTAGGTTTGATTAGTTGATTAGAATTTGGATATTTAATTATGTGATTAGTAATTGCACATTTGTCTGTTTGATTGAGGCTTGACTTTTGGATGCCTCTTGGAATGTGATTAATATGTATTTGAAATTTGGATACCTGTCAGAATATGATTTTTGTGTGTTTGAGGTTTGGATGCTTGCTGGGTTGGCTTACTTGGTTATGTTGGGATCCTCACCCCTCTTTGGGCTGTATGTGTTTGATGCGGCCTTTGATGGTGAAGAGGCTTGATCAGCCTATTATGGGACTCCTTCGCTTATTTTGTAGATGTGAATGAAGAACTTGCAGCAGTCCCTTAGTCACAATGATAGCTTGATGCCATAGATGGTATTGATAATGTTGTCATGGATTCGGTAACATTCGTAGATTGGGTTGTAAGGATGGACTGGATCACACCGATGTTGTAAGCCAATTGAATCCATTTGACTGTAGTTGCACTTGATTATGGTTTAGACCACTTTGTTGTACATTTATTCATTTGATTGTGGTTGCCACTTAATTATAGTTTAGACCACTTGGTTTGATTGTGATTACCACTTAATTATGGTTTAGACCACTTGGTTTGATTGTGATTACCATTTGATTATGGTTTAGTCCACTTTGTTGTAGGCCTCTTGAGCATGGTATTGGTTAATGACAGGTGAAATATGTATTTATTTGGATACATTAGTTGAAAATAGTATGACGAGGTACCCTGTGATGACCATCTGGATCGAATGAAAGAGCCAAGATAGATAGGCTAACATAGAGGTGGAAATGATTAATAATAGAGTGTAGTTAGGTACTTGAATTATACATAAACTGAATAATGGGTTGATTTATAATATGATTCATTGACTTGCCATGATTACTTGTGTAAACAAATGGGAATTATTATGTGTATAGGCCAGTGGAGCCTACACGAAACTATGAAGCTTGATAGCTTATGGAACTTGAAGATAATGAGATGGTATTCTCTAGAGGTAAGTAGGCACCCCTCCCTTGATTAACTATATTGTATAATTGGGGATGAAAATCCCATTTGATTGTATCTGGGCATGGTTGTTTTGGTTAGGGACTATGAACATCCCTTATGTGTTTAAGATTGATGTATTTGGTTTGTTGGAATAGTTGGTATCCTTTGGTTTGGATTATTGATGTTTGTTGTATAATCATTATTCTTGCTTATGGATGTCTATTTACAGGTACAAAAATTATCCCATTGAAATATGTGTAAATTGTAAAATTTGTTAATTATCATAATGAAGATGGAATGCTTGAGATATAGTGATATTGAGCATGAACTAAATCTATTTTGGAAATGAATATAATGTATCTTGATTATTAATTATATTTTGTTATTACATGCCTTCTTACTAAGTTGCCCACACTCATGCCTTCTTATTTTATATTTTTAGCTGACAAGTCAAGCAATGGAGCCAAGGAAGATAGTAATTATGTTGACATGATAGAATTGGGATTGGAATCCCATTGTATGTGTATAATTATAATTAATAATTTTAATTGTTGTATAATGATAAATGAAGTATATAAATGATGTGTATGAAATTGTAACGGCATGTCAAATCAGTATTGTGAATGAATTGCATGTTAAGTTAGCAGGTTTATTACCTTCATGATTTAACTCAGATCTTAGGCTGTAGGATTGTAAGTGTATGCATTTTAGAAGTTAATTCATTATGTTATTTAGAATCAATATATATTAAGGTGTGTAGCATGCTTTTATAGGTTTGGACAACTTCATTTTTAGAGGAGGCTTTGTCTGATTTTTTATGGAAAGTAGACCATTTAGAAAATGGGACCCAACCAGCCCACCCTAAAAGTAGGCAAATCGTAGTGAATTATAGTGTAAAATGGTGTGTCATGCCTTGAAATGTGAAGCGTGACACCCGTACCCCCACCCTATGCATTTTTACCATGCCACGCTGGGGTTGATGCGGACTGCTATCATTTCCCTTCTTCTTAAGGGAAATCTTACCATAACCTCACCATTTTCCTCATTCTAAGGAAATATTTTGCCTAAAATTCAATAGCATTTACCTTGTTTTATTAACATTTAAACCAGATATACATATATTGAATCAATACAAGTTTATAGTTCTACAACCATTGACAACAATTATATCTACACAATCTCACACCAATACTCACAGCTCCACCTAAGATCTGAACCGTTTCATGATGGAAATGTTCCACCCTGAATTAATAAAATTCCATACACAATCTCATACTTTTATGATTTAGTATGACATGTCATACATTATTTACAATTTGTTACAATCATACAATCTCACGATTAAATGATAAATTACAAATTTCAATGGGATTCCAATCCCATTACTTTACCATACCATTAATTTTCTTCTAATCTTGCTCATCCATCCCAATCCTCAATTGGAAGTCTTTACCTAACCTGTCAGCTAAAAATTCAACATAAGAAGGCATGAGTCATAGTAACTCAATAAGTAGGAATAGAAAAAATAAAACAATAATTAATTGTAACAACATTATCTAACCCAAAACATGTATCAAATACAACATAATTCAAGTTTAAACCATCACCATAAACACATCATATTCCTATCTCATCTTGAGGTGTACAACCCAAGGCAATCATACCATGAAGCTTGCATCCTCATTCTTTCCATGAACACCGTATGCCTTTCTGGCTTATAATATCATATAATGTCATTTTGGCACTTCACATCACATCCGAGCCACTTTGGCTCATCATACCATAATACATGCCATACAGGCATCTCATGTCACCATACATGCCATGTAGCCACCACACATCCAATTATGTCATATAGGCATAATATTACAGCTGTGCATTCAATGCACATTACACCATTATACATATCTATACTAGTATAGAATGCTTCCCATTCCATTCATATATATAGTCATATGATATATCATGCCACTTACACAGCTATGAGATATCACTTATCCCATCTTTATTAACCATTAACAATATCACAATAGGGAATTAAACTTTCCCTATTAATTCATACAATGAAAACACATCAATATAACATACTATCAAATCTTAACATGGGATATACTCATCCCATCTATTCTTTCCAGTACAAACTTTGGATATTTTCTACCCTCATTCATTTAGAAGACATCCATACACAAGAATAACATAATAATATGGGATACTTTCTATCCCCAACACTCACATGTCTAAACCATGAACCAATTCGACTATGGGATATTCCAAATCCCCAACATTCATGTATAACAAATATAACAAAGAATGAATCTAGGGATGCACTACCCCATCAATCCAACATGCATAACTTTATGCATACCAATGTTCACAGCCATACACATAAGAGATAAATATTCATGGAATACTCCATGTCCCCAATCATTCATGTATTTGTCATACCCGACAAACATTATCTTAAAAAAGCACGGGATATCCACAATCCCTCATACAACACACACATACCCTGAATAAACATGGGATATCTACTATCCGCATCCATTCATTCAAATCAAACAGGAGGCCCCTACTTACCTTAGGCCTTTGGCTCCAAACCACTTTCCTCCAACTCTATCTTTCATCCTTCTCAGATCATCCTATATAGTTCCACAATCCCATTTACTTAACCATTTGTAATCATGTACTCACTACATCATATTAACATTTCTTTCATAGCCAATTTCAGGCTATAATGATCAAACATGTGATAAACATCAGTTAAACTAGGGTTTCTCCATAATTACCATAAGAAATCTCTTTTTGTTTGACACATTTATCTGGTATCTCACATGATTACCATTTAAGCAATATGTAAACAACTCAATTAAGCAATTAATCTAGTCAATTCACGGCTTACATGGCCCATTCACAAAAATCCTCTTTAAACCCTAACTAGGGCATAGCCCACAACTCGATTCTTCTATTCCAAACCACTCCATACATATTCTTAAACATACTAATTATGCTATTAATCATTTACCCCATGATTAATTCAATAAAATTAGGAAATCACCAATTTTTACTATTCATAAAAACCCTAGCTTTGCAATTTTCACAATTTCTCATACCAAATCATCATAATCATTATATTAAACCATTCCCCCATGAATTTATAAGCACATACATCAATTTCATCCCAAAAATCTAGCATTTCCCAAAAACTCCAAAATAAAAAATCTGAGATTCTATTCAGAAATCGAGCTTACCTCCGCTTTCAAGCATAGCCATCCTCCCTTGATAGAGGACCAAGCTCTTAGCTCCTTGTTACTCCTTCTATTTTGTGGAAGTCCAATGTTTCTTCCATTTTTTTTAGTTTTTCATGGTTCAAATGGATGAAAATTGGGTTTAACTAAAAGATCATAAATTTTTCTAGCTAGGCAAGATAATTTCCTAGCTACAATGTTTAGAAATCAAATTAAATAGGGCTAGGGCAAAAGCGAAGAAAGAGCAGGATGGAGAACTCAGAAAATGAAATGGGGTAGGGAAAGAAAAATTGGGCCAGACTTTTATTGCCTCTGACTGGGGCTGTCGGCGCCCATTCTGGCACCACCGGCACCATCCCACTGCCTTTGCCCAACACCACCACCTTCGACCAGTGCTTTCGGCACCCCATTGCTACCACCACCTGCCTAATCAAAGACAACCGATGCCATTGGGGCCCATTCTAGCACCGCTGGTGCCAGTCCACTAGCTCCCAAAATAGTAGATTTTTCACACACTTTTCAATCTATTTTCTCATATCGTTTTCTCATAATATTTTCCATAAATCCTAATGTCAAAAGACATATTTAATCATTATTTTATGCATCATAGAAATACAAAAAACTTTCTTTATATAAGTCCAAATCATATCCAATATATGGCCTCATAATTAACTTCAAAATTCATTTTCATACATAATAGCAAAATTTTTTTCCACTAAGGACAATTATAATGTATTTCAACACACCATTGTGCAAAATTTAACACCCTAGGTGTTACATAAACTCAGTGATTTTCTCATGAAAATGACATAAAAATGGAGCATATAGGTTTGGGTTTTTTAAGATAGGGCATGGGAGAAGAGGGGAAGAAGAATAGGTTGAAAATGGGCTAAAACAACCTTTAAAAAATTAGATTTTCTCGTGCTCCATCGACTCACCACATTGGCATGCGGCGCTAGTCCCTACTGGCTGCCCGGACACCCCTCTTCACAAAATGTTGTTGTTGCTTAGCTTTCCTATACTACTGTGATAGAACCCGCTGCCCTCCTTTTTTATCTTCGTAGATCAGCACTGTAGTTCCACAATTGGGCGTCATGGCCCCACTTTCACTGTCCCCTATTTTCCCTTTTTTCCAACCTATTTTCTTATATTTTTTTCATGATTTTCCACCTTTTCTTAACACTTTTAAATGTATAATTTGTCCCCTCAACAATATTATTAAATCACCATAGCAAGTTCATCACAACTTTGCAAATTTATGTATTTTGTGCCATCTCCAGTTTTTTCTTTACTTCTCATACCTTTTTGCCATGGTTTATAATACATAAAAATTATACCTCAAATAACTGGGAATCAATTCACATGACCATTTGTATATAATTTAACTTGTATAAGTACACTTCATGAATATACCATTCATACCTGCCTGAGTTATTTCATTTCAAAATAATCTTCGTCACCTCAATACATCCGTAGAGTTATACTTGAGACAATAACAATGAATTCAAACACAAAATTATCCAAATTTTTATTACCCGAGGTGTTACATACAACATACACACTTGTGGCATTCAATGATTAAAGTATTAATTCAGATCACATAATGTAAGCATAAAGTGATGATCAAGATATTTTCATTATGCAAATGGATCTATCACTCCTAATTCTCTTATAAGCATACAAAATCTCTCATTTGGGAGTATTTTAGTTAAAATTTCTGCTAACTATTTTTCAGTTAGTACGAATTCTGGACAGACATTATGATTTTGAACATGATCTCTAATGAAATAGCGCCAGATTTCTATATGCTTAGATCTATAATTCATAACAAGATTCTTGGTCAGATTTATAGTACTAGTGTTATCACACCTAATGGGTGTATTAGCAAATTTTAAATCATAATCTCCAAGTTGTTGTTTTATCCAAAGAATCTATGCACAATAACTTCTAACTATAACATATTCAGCCTTGGCAAGTCATAGTGCAACAGATGTCTACTTTCTAGAGAACCATGATATGATCATATTTCCAAGAAATTGACAAGTCCCTGAGATACTCTTCTTATCAACTCCATATTCAGCAAAATTAGCATCAGAGTACCTAATTAACTCAAAATTTGGATACCATAAACCAAAATTTGGAGTGCCTGAGAAGTATCTAATGATTCTTTTAAAAATAATAAGATGTGATTGTTTAGGGTCTGACTAGAATCTATCACACATACATATGTTAAACATAATATCTAGCTTAATAGTAGTGAGATATAGTACAGGTCCTATCAAACTTCTACAAAGTTTTTGGCAAACAGATTTACCTTTTTCATCCTTGTCCAATTTGATGGAAGTGCTCAAGATTGAATTTCTTCAGCAGTTTCTTTGAGTATTTAACTTGGTAGATGAAAATTCCTTTGTCTGCTTTACTTGCAGTCCCAAGAAGAAGTTCAATTCTCCCATTAAACTCATTTCAAATTCTCTCGGTGTAATTTTAAAAAATTCTTGACAAAAATTTTTATTAATAGCTCCAAATACAATATCATCAACATATATTTGTATAATAAGAATATTTTTCATAGCATGCATAATGGAGAGTGTTGTGTCTATTTTACCCCTCAAAAATTCTTTCTCAATTAATAATCTACTTAGTCTCTCATACCATACTCTAGGAGCTTGCTTTATTCCATAAAGGGCTTTCCTAAATTTGAAGACATGATTGGGATCATGAGGATCTTCAAACCCAGGGGATTATTCCACATTAACTTCTTCATTGATGAAACTAATAAAAAAAGTAGATTTGACATACATCTGGTAAAGTTTAAAGTACATGAAAGATGAAAATGTTAATAACATTCTTATGGCTTCTGTCCTAGCAACTGGGTCATATGATTCATCAAAATTAATTTTTCTTCTTGATAATACTCTTTTGCTACTAATCTTGCCTTGTTCCTCACAACTAATCTAGATTCATCAAGTTTGTTCCTAAAGATCCATCGATGAGTGATTTTGTCTTGGAACTAAAGTCTACATGTCATTTATTTTAAATTGGTGTAATACCTATGGTGTTTGAAATCTACCCATATGAAAATGGGTGGAGTTTACTCTATGCATTCGAAAAATTTTACTATTTTGAACGATATAAAGTCAATGAAAAGAAAAGAACTTAAGTAGTGAAAATGAGCAAAAACATTTTTATGATTTATATGAATGGCCAAAAAGGGGTATTATATGTATTGTAATGTATGTGGAATATTGGATTGAGCATTGAATGCAATTTGAAATGAAAATGGCCTATGGAGTTACTTATGATAGAAAAATGTCGGTAAAAATAACTAAATAGGTTATTTTTGATAATTGACCTCAAATGAGGAAGTGAATGGTATGACAATAATTCATTTCATGTATCTGATGTGTGAGAAGTGATTTTTATGATGTTGGAAGTGTTTTATGTGAAATGGGATCATTGATGAATTGTATAAGTACAAGTTCTAAATTTGAACTGTTCCTTGTAATAAATGGATTATTGCTTGAGTTTGAGAGTAAGATTTAATTACTTGAATAAGAATTAAGATGGTTATGCATGATATTAATGAAAAATGAAATCATTAAAATTTCAGTGATTATAGATGAGATAAAAGTGGAAAATTTGGAAGAAAACTAAAGGAACACAAGTGTGTATTATGAAAATGCTGAATTTGAAAAAGGGGTCATTGTGATTGAATTTTGATATAGATAATGGACTAATTTGAAATAGTGTTGAACATAAAAGTTGTATATCATGAAATTATCTATCTAATAGAATACAAATTACTCCATTCTAATGTCATATGAGGAAGTTATGATTAAAACAAATAAACTATCCTAGATGATTGAAAAATAATGAGATGAATTAGATGGATCAACTTTATTTAATTTTTTGACATGTTTGGGGGATGGTTTGGAAAAATTTGTTAACATGAAAGTTGTATCCCTTGAAGTAACTAGCCAATGCCTTAAAAATTAGTTAATTTGGACATTGTATATAAACATTATGCTCAAATTATTAACACTAGGTTGGGACAAAATTTCTTTAGTGTGGGAAGGTTTTTTTCTGACATGGCAAGGCTTCAGAAAACCAAATTTTTTGGCATAAAACCAGTCCATGCTATGGCATAGCTTTTCCCTACTGTGACAAGTCATTTCCTACTGCAGCATGGCTTCAGAAGTGCATTTTTGGCCTATCTAGCAAGTCTATGCCGTGACAAGACTTTTCCCTCTGGCAGCAAGGGTCTAGTGCCTCATTGGAGCGCCAGAAAAATGAGATATTTTAAGCCCCAAACCCATTTCATTTTCATTCTAGTTTATCCAATTTTTTCCCTTAATGTCGTTCTTCCTTCTCTAACTCCATTATGCCCTATTTTCATTAATTTTGTTAGAAAACATGGGGATTACGATGGGTAATCAAGCTAGCATGCTTATTGGCTTGGGTTTTTGGAATTTTGATGGTAAGAAAGATAAGATGATCCAAGTTTTAGCGAATGGAGGGAACTACTTGGAACTTTGGACATGGATCCTTGATTGTGGATGAAAGCCATGCTTGAAATTGGGGGTAAGTTACCTTATCTTATCAAAAAATTTGATATTTGTAAATTAGGATTTTATACAGTTTTCTAAAAAGTGATTTTTAGAAGACATTGATATGGGTAATAATATGAAAAGTGAGTAATGGGTTGATTACCATGAATTGTGAATTATTTGGCTATGGAAATCATGATTTTTTTGGCCCATTAGGGTTATATGAATAGTAACTTTTGGATGAGAAGCCGTGAAGCTTGTGGCATTATAGAGATGATTTGTCAGTATGGTAAGTAGACTATATTTGTAAGTTTATTTGATTGAATGGAGATAATCGTTATCTCCTAATTTTTTGTTATGATATGTGAATGTATGAATGGAATGAAGGGATAGTGATTATTCCCCATTTTGTATAGGAATTTGTAAGAATAAAGGGGGATGTTGGACACCCCATCAAAGTGAAATGTAATGTATGCTTGATTGAAGGGATAGATTATCCCTTGGCTTATTTGATGCTTCGTTATGTTATGGATTGTGAATATCCCAGAATTTGACTATGTGAATTAGAATTTTAAGGATTCCAAGTTGTATGTTTGGATGAGTTTTGGATGAGTTATGTTGAGATGACTATGTATTCATTTTGTTAAAGAAATGGGAGGCCTTATGGTTCCCTATTTTCATGTTTGTTTTTATGCATTGAACTTTTAGGTATAGAATGTGATTAGGGATACGTGATGGATCCTTGTTATTGATTATTGTTTGTTATATAGTTTACTTACTAAGCCTGTTTAGACTCACCCCTATTTATTTTTTCAGTTGACAGGTCAAGCCATGGAAGATTATGATGACAGAAAACATAGAAGAGTAATTTATTTGAGAAGTAAATATACCTTGTGATAGAATTTTGTATTATTTTTGTGGGATTGAAAGTCCTTTTTGTTTGGAAATTTAAATGTTGAATCCATGTATTAAAATGATCTTAAATCATGTATAATGAGAAGGAATTGTAAATTTTATTTGTAATTGTGGAATTATGATTGTACATATTATTTAAACGATCCTAATGATGTAAAAGTGAAATATTAGCATGCCCTAGTAAAATATTTATGGTTGTGTTAAATCATTTAAAATCCCCTTAGGTGTATTGCCATTATGATTTAATTTGATCTTGGGCAACTATGGAAGAGTGAATGTATGGATGTGTATTTTGGAAGCTGCATCATTGGTTTTTGTTTCTGAATTACGTTATTGCTTTAATTTATTCCATAAATTATTGTACAGGTGGAAAACCTATCTATTCAAGTTAGGCTCTATCAAATTTTTGGCAGAATACCCCAGCCTAAAAGTGGGCAAATCATGATAAATTATAGTGCAAAATGATAAGTTGCGCCTTGGAAGGCGGGACATGATAGAATGACATTAGAGCCTAAAACTTACCTGTGTTACCTGTGTGATAAGTCTGGCTCATCTATGTGATATGATGGCTACGGGTTATTAAAAAGCAATACGAATTGACATGCCTGAGGATAAGTTGATTATGAATTGAGATCATAGGAGAATTTTAAATGTTGGGTAAATTCAAGGCATGAGTATGCAATAAAAAGGCTGGTAAACAACAACTATGAATTGATATGCATATGAATGGATGATATATTTATGAAATGAATATGAATAGTATTTGTGATTCAGTATAATATTCCATAGTGAATGGCAATATAAGATGCTTATGGACGTACTGTGATAGTAAAAGTGTGATTGAAATAAGTTATGTATATTGATGATAAATGCATATTGGATGATAATATATTTGTTTTATGGTTTAGGTGAAATGTCAATGATGGGATAGCAAAGTTTTGCGAATAAGCATTAGAAATTGAATTTAGTTTGATTTGTTTAATTGAATTGTGAGGGAATCATGGCATTCCTTTAGTTAAAATAGTTGTGTGAATTTAACTAGTTACGTGATTATTTTGTTTAGATATGGCCTACTATGATAATGTAATTGTTTTGTTATGCTAATGTATTTGTTTTGTTGAAATATGTTTTCTTTTATTCCTTGATGAATTTGGTTGTGATGGATGGTCTATTTACCTATATGATTGAATAAATTTGTTTTTCTAAATATGTTGATTTGAATGGATGGATATGTATGCTATGATTATTTGACATTGAATTACATTATGGTCGAATTAATTTGTATTGATTGATAATATAATTGATGAAATTCTATACTTTTGCCTCCAAATGATTGACAAAGAATTCATGCTATAAGTTCGAATTTTGAATTGATATAATCAATAAGTTAATTGATAGATGGAAAGTTTTGTATATTTGAATTATTAAAATGGAGATTGTTAATGTTGCCTTGCGACAAGATACTAACAGTGTGATGGAAATCCACATATGAACTTGAATTGGGTTTTGATTGAAACTTATAAGGCACATTTGGATTATGATTGAACATTTGATGCATTCGAAGTTTGGATTCGGGTATCTGTATCATTTGTATGAATTGAGATTGCAATATCATTAGAATATCATTTGTTAAATTTGGATTGAATATTATCAGATTATCAATTGTATGTAATTGGGTTTAATTATGGTTTGAGAATTTGAGGTTGGATATGCATTGGTCTAATTATGTCCTAGGCTTGGCTATTTGATTGGGAATTAGATATTTGACAATGTAATTAATATTGGACGTTTGGTTGTTTGATTGAGATGCCTCTTGGAATACGGCTAAGATGGAGTTGAGGTTTGGATGTTTGCCAAAACATGATTTACATAGAATTAAGGTTTGAATTGTCAAGATGACTCCTTTGGTTCTCTATGATTTTATTGACTGATAGAGTTTGATAGAGGGCCACCAGACCTATCCCATTTGTAAACGACTCCACACCCTTTGGGTGACGGTTGCCAGGGTGGCAGTATGGTGGTGCATGCGTTACATTTTTGGCATTAGAGGCCTTTTGGCATTTATGACAATTGTGATATCGATGTGGCACATGCATCATTTTATGGCATTAGTGGCCTTTTTGGCATTTGTGACTTTGAGACATAGGTGTGGCATTTGTAACAATTGTAGTCATTGTGATTGTTGGCAATTTTGACATGTTTGATATTTATATTGATATTTTTATAATTTATGTGGATGTACACACCTTGATGAGGATTGGAGCCCTTCTGGCATTGGCATCTAGTTGAGGATGAAAATCATGCATTTTGATACTATTTTATTAATAGTTGAATCTACTTGATTTGTGACTTCATCCACTTAGTTGTAGCTAAGTTCATTTAGTTAGAAACTGTATCTACTTTTTATGGCAGGTGAATTTTGATGTTTTATTTACCATAGTTATGATATTTGTTGGGATAGTAATTAAGGATTGAATACAATGTGATATGACTAAATGACTATGAGTTTTCTAATCATAGAATGAAAATTGGAATGTATTATGAAGGTGATATAAATTAAGTGAAAGTGGGATTTGTATAACATCACGAGAGTGACGCAGGGAAGCATGGTGGATACTATTATAATAATTGATTGGGTATTTTGTTTGGAATTTTTTTTGAAATATAATTTGAAATTATGTTAAAAGGATGTCTAGTAATATTACTAGTGTTAACTTGACTCTATTAGCATTTTGAGTTCCTTGAATAGTGCATTGCATATGTATTATTATATAATAACTAGTTTATGGACGATCAGATCATATGATAAAAGGTCACAACTTGCACATGGTATCCTATGGATACAGATCCATAAGTCTGCTTTTGAAAGTTTCAAGGATGAAAATTTTTATAAGGAGGATAGTTTGTAACACCTATGGTGTTTCAAATCTACCCATATGAAAATGGGTCGAGTTTAGTCTATGAATTCGATAAATTTTACTATTTTGAGTTATGTAAAGTCAATGAGAAGAAAACAATTTAAGTGGTGAAATTGAGAAAAAGCATATTTATGATCTATAAGAATGGCCAAAAAGGGGCATTATGTATTGTAATGTGTGTGGAACATTGGATTGAGCATTGAATGCAATTTGAAATGAAAATGGCCTATGGAGTTACTTATGATAGAAAAAGGTCAGTAAAAGCAACTAAATAGGCATTTTTTGATAATTGAGTGAATGGCATGAATATAATTCATTTCATGTATCTGATGTGTGGGAAGTGATTTTTATGATGTTGGAAATGTTTTATGTGAAATGGGATCATTGATAAATTGTATAAGTACAAATTCTGAATTTGAATAGTTCCTTATAATGAACGGATTATTGCTTGCGTTTGGGAGTGAGATTTAATTACTTGAATGAGAATTTTGGGATGATTATGCATGAGAGTAATGAAAAATGAAATGATTAAAAGTTTAGTGATGATAGATGAGAGAAAAAGTGAAAATTTTGGAAGAAAACTAAAGGGGAAGAAAACTAAAGGAGCACAAGTGTGTATTATTAAAATACTGAATTTGAGAAGGGGTCCTTGTGAATGACTTTTGACATGGATAATGGACTAATTTAAAATTGTGTTCAACATAAAAGTTTTATATCATGAAATTATCTATCAAATGGAATAAAAATCATTCAATTTCAATATCATATGAGGAAGTTATGATTAATACACCAAAACTATCCTAGATGACTAAAAAATAACGAGATGAATGAGATGGGTCAACTTTATTCAATTTTTTGACATGTTTGGGGGATGTTTTGGAAATATTTGTTAACATGAAATAGCAAAAATTGAAGTTAGATTTCTAATTCCTTAAAAATTAGGTAATTTGGACATAGTATGTAAACGTTATGCTCAAATTACTAACACTAGGTCAGGACAGAATTTTCCTTTTAGGCATACAAAAAATCCATGCTGTAGAAAGGCTTTTCCTTGCCACGACAATACTTCTCCCTACCACGATAAGGGTCTTGTGGTGCATCAGAGTACCGAACAAATGCGATGTTTTAAGCCCCAATCCCATTCCATTTTCATTCTAGTCCATCCCGTTTTCTCCCTTAATGCCATTCTTCCTTCTCTAACTCTATTGTGCCCCATTTTTCATTAACTTTGGTAGAAAACATGGGGATTAAGATGGGTAATTGAAATAGTATGCCTCTTGGCTTGGGTTTTTGGAATTTTGACAGCAGGAAAGGGAAGATGATCGGATTTTTAGTGATTGGAGGGAACTACTTGGAACTTTAGATGTGGATCCTTGTCCATGGATGAAAGCCATGCTTGAAATTGGTGGTAAGTTACCTTATCTTATTTGAAAATTTGATATTTGTAAATTAGGGTTTTATACATTTTTCTAAAAAGTAATTTTTAGAAGACATTGATATGGGTAATCATGGGAAAAGTGAGTAATGGGTTGATTACCATGAATTGGGAATGATTTAGCTATGTAAATCATGATTTTTTGGGCCTATTAGGGTTCTATGAATAGTGACTTTCAAGGAATTTTATAATTTCTATGAAGTTATTGTGGAAAATGAATTAATATCTAAATTATGATATTAAGGTACTACTATAGTATCGGAGAATTGTACTTTATTGACTTGATGTGAATTAAGCAAAGTTGGGTTTGTAAATAAATGGCTTATTTGCATGTATAGGCAAATTGAATATGGATGTGAAGCTGTGAAGCTTGTGGCATTATGGAGACAATTCGTCAGTAAGGTAAGTAGATTGTATTTGTAGGTTTATTTGATTGAATGGAGATAACCATTATCTCCTGAGTTTATGTTATGATATGTGAATATATGAATGGAATGGAGGGATAGTGATTATTTCCTATTTTGTAGAGGAATTTGTAAGAATAAAGGGGCATGTTGGACATCCCATCAAAGTGAAATGTAATGTATGCTTGATTGAAGGGATAGATTATCCCTTGGCTTATTTGATGCTTTGTTATGTTAAGGATTGTGAATATCCCAGAATTTGACTATGTGAATTGGAATTTTGAGGATTCCAAGATGTATGTTTGGATGAGTTATGTTGAGATGACTATGTATTTATTTTGTTAAAGAAATGGGAGGCCTTATGGTTTCCTATTTTCATGTTTGGTTTTATGCATTGAACTTTTAGGTATGGAATGTGATAAGGGATACATGATGGATCCTTTTTATTGATTATTTTTTGTTATACAGTTTACTTACTAAGTCTGTTTAGACTCACCCTTGTTTACTTTTTCAGTTAGCAAGTCAACCTATGGAAGATTACAATGACAAAAAACATAGAAGAGTAATTTATTTGAGAAGTAAATATATCTTGTGACAGAATGTTGTATTATTTCAAGAGGATTGGAATTCCTTTGTGTATGGAAATTTAAATGTTGAATCCTTATATTCAAATGATCTTAAATCATGTATAATGAGAAGGAATTGTAAATTTTATTTGTAATTGTGAAATTATGATTGTGTATGTTATTAAAAAGATCTCAATGATGTAAAAGTGAAATATTAGGATGTCCTAATAAATTATTTATGATTATGTTAAATCATTTAAAGTTCCCTTAGGCGTATTGCCATTTTTAATTCGATCTTGGATAGCTATGGAAGAGTGAATGTATGGATGTGTATTTTGGAAGCTACATCATTGGTTTTTGTTTCTGAATTACGTTATTGCTTTAATTTATTTCATAAATTATTGTACAGGTGAAAAACCCATCTATTTAGGTTAGGCTCCACCAAAGTTTTGGTAGAACACCCCAACCTAAAAGTGGGCAAATCATGGTAAATTATTGTGCAAATGGTAGGTTACGCCTCGGAAGGCGGGGCATGAAAATTGGTCTAATTCTTCGTGCATAGCTAAAATCTAATTCACATTTGCATGGTCTATACAAGTTTACTATATTTGAGAAATGAAGGCAAAATTAACACATATTTGGTGGTATGATTATCTAGTCTTAACTCTATCGTACAATACACTAATTAGTTGGTTTTTAGGATAATCAGGCATGAATCTCCAATCTCTAGAAAGAGAAGAATTACCTTCCTCATATACCTCACTAGTGAATGATTCAAACATTCTATCAACTCCATCCTTTGTTATTTCTTTTTTTTGAGTTTGTTTATGTTGGTTTTGCAAGTTTATCCTCTCGACATTTGTTGTAAGTCTATCTACTTCATCATCAAAATTATTTGATCTTTTTGAGCAGTTAGTAGATTAATCAAACTTAAAATGAATAGACTCTTCTACAGTTTTACTGTTAAAATTGTAGATTCGAAAAGCTTTGCTAACAATAGAATAGCTAAGGAATATTTCTTCATTAGATTTGCTATCAAAATTTTTAAGGTTTCCCTTTTCATTGTTAAGAATAAAGCACTTAAAGCCAAAAGTATGAAAAAAAAATATATTAGGCTTCTTGCCATAATACAACTCAAATGGAGTTTTGTTGAGGATTAGCCTAGTATGAATTCTATTGATAATGAAATAGGCGTTTTTCATAGCTTCAACCTAAAAATATTATGACAAATTATATTCACTCAACATGATCTTTACCATTTCTCGTAAGGTTCCATTTTTCCTCTCTACTAATCTATTTTGTTTGGGTGTTCTTGATGCAGAGAAAGTTTGAAAGATACCATTATTTTCATACTAAGCTGTGAATTTATGGTTTTCAAATTTTCCACCATGATCACTCCTAATGGCAATAATATGAGAACTTTATTCATTCTGCACTCGCATTGAAAATACTTCAAAGAATGAAAAAACCTCATCTTTGGATGTAAGAAATATTACACAGGTATATCTACTATAGTCATCAATAATGACATATGCGTAATGTATTCCTCCAAGACTTCTAGTTTTTGTTTATCCAACTAAGTCCATATGTAGCAATTGAAGTGGCTTAGTTGTGTATACTTTTTTGTTTCACTTGAAAAATTCTTTTGCATGCTTTCCTTTTAGGCATGTGCCACACAACTATCCTTTGTTAAATTTTAGTTGGGTAAGCCAACTACAAGATCCCTTCGGTATAGTTTCTCTATCATATTTTTGTTGGCATGTCCCCATCTTCTATACCACAATAGGGACTCATCATTACTAACAAAAAATTCAGCTTGGATATCAAATAAGTCTACTATATGCACCATTTCCATGCCTTTTACCTAGAATTACAATTGAGTCATTCTGATCTAGTACTGAACAAGTATGAGATTCAAATATAATCTTGTAACCACTATCATAAAACTGACTAATACTCAGAATATTATGTTTTAATCCCTCAACTAAAAGTATATTTGAAATGTAGAATGTGGTTGGCCAACCTTACGAATCCCAACCACTCTACCTTTCCCATTATCTCTGAAGGCCACTGTTCCACCACATTTTTCTTTCAATTCTATAACAGCTCCTTCTCTTCAGTCAAGTGTCTTGAGCAACCACTATCAATATACCACATGCTACTTCTTGTGGCTCTCAGACACACCTACAATGACAAGGTGAAGCTTTATGGTACCCATTTGAGAATGGGTTTAGGTGAGTTAGTGGCAACAAATTTTACTACCATTGTTGCTTGGGTGAAACTATTCAAATTTTAGGAGATTGAATTAGATTTATAACATTTGCACTTGTTTTAGGAATCCAAATCATGGTCTATTTGGTCCTTTATTTTCTTTCAAAATTATAGTTCTTTTTCTTATTTTGCTGACCACCTTTACTCTTTGGTGTCATTCTAAACAAGGTGGAGGCTAAGGTCTTTCTTAGGGCATTGTTTTCTCCCTTAACCTGCTCAAGTTCTCGAATGGTGCATTGTTCATTCTTGAGCTTGCTATTTTCATCTTTTGATTTGGAGCATTGATTGGTTACTTTCAATAGCTCTTGTTTTGTCTCATTGTATTTGGCTTACAAGGCCTTGAAATCTACATATAAGCTTTCTAATTCATCAAGGAAACTTTGAGATTCAAGTTTAGAAGTTATGTCATCTTCATTGATGACCATGAAACTGATTCAGGTGTGTTATTCTCCTTGATTTCCTTTTATAGGTCATAATCTGTTGAATTTTGCTTCATGTTCAGGCTCACTATCACTTGGCTTTCATGTAGCATATTTTCAATCATTTCCCATGCTGCAAGTGCTTTCTTTTGTTAAAGCTTTTGTTGTTGTTGTTTCTGCGTTTTCTTTTCATGATGTGAATTATGTTTATTCTAATGTTTACCTTACCTCTTGTCAAGTTCTTGATAGTCATAACTCATGTAGCTAGGCTTGCCATAGTTGTAGTAGGTAGGAACATCTTTTCTTTTGTCTTTGTTTTTGAAATTTTTGGAGTTACTTGCAATCTTCCTTTTGAACATAGTTTTGAATCTTTTGATTAGCATCGCCATTTCATCATCATTTTCAACTCCACTTGTTGAAGCGTCACTTTATGAATCATCTTCTAATTCAGCTTTCATTTCTATTAATTTCTTTTTTTTTTTGGTTCTTCTAGAGTTTTTTGCTTTATTAGAACTTCATGGGTCATAAGTGAATCAAGGAGCTCTTCAACTTTCATCCTGTCTAAGTCTTTTGCTTCCTGGATAGTTGTGAAGTTTGCCATCCAGTGTCTTGGCAAAATCTCAAGACCTTCTTCACCATTTTAGGTTCTTCATATTTTTCTCCAATACCACTCAACCCATTGGTCATCTTTTGAAATATTTCAAATATTTTTGATATTTTTTCATTATCTCGCATGTGGAAGGCTTTATATTCCCGTACAAGTATGTTAATTTTGGCCTCTTTGACTTGATTAGTACCCTCATGTGCAACATTCAGCTTATAGCAAATCTCTTTTGCTGAGCTACACTCAAAAATCTTTTTGAACCTAGAAGGCAATAATGTATGGTAGAGGCTATTTTTATTGTTAGCATATCTCTCTACTAATCATGATATTCTTATCAACTTTGATGATTTGCCACAACTTATAGTCAGTGGCTATCAAAAAATTTTGTAGATGCATTTTTCAGTACCCGTAGTTGTTGCCATCAAAGAATGGGAGTCAGATGGGTGATTGTCCTTCAACTATGGTGTTGTGGATAATGTTGGGCATAGGAATTACTTTAAATAGTCAAAGTAATTGGTAATCTAGATTAATTATTGAAGCTTTCTCTAGTACAAATTGTTGGTCTCGTCTTAAGGTTTCTCAAGAGGGGGGGCATAAATTAAGCTTTTAAAATTTTGGCCAATAAAGTCAAGGTACTGTAATAACTAGGAAATGAATCATGCAGCATAAAGCACACAAGTATTTGATAGAGGTTTGGCCCACAACATGGTATCTACTCCTCTCTTTGAGTCAATCTCACTCATTACACTGAAGTTCCACTAATCACTAGTTAGTTTTTCTGAGCTTACCAACAAACTCTTAAATAGGTTGGTTTTCAAAGCGAACTAACAAACTTATACATAAGCTAAGTTTGTACACAATTAAATGTAATAAAAATAAATGTATAGCAATAAATACAAAGTTTTAGACTCCCTTCTATTGTTGTAGAGAATGTTCCTTGATTGCAAATGGCATTTTAGCTCATTGGAGTTTGGAAGAAAACTTTAATGTCTAAGAGTAAATGCTCTTGTTTGCTTCTCTTTCTTTTCTCAAAAATATCTAACTCTTGTGACTTCTTGGAATGGCCTTTCTTTATTGCTTTTATAGTTGAATTCAAATTCTATTCATGGGAGAAGATGACATTAATTTAATTTGAGCAAATTAATAGGATTTTCTGTTCATTGGGGCTCTCTTGTGGGTTTTTATGTCTAAGATTTGTTATGCCATGTACAAGTTCAATTTTCATGTCTAGAAATAAGTTCTCAGACCTACTTAACTCATTTAGCTTGAAATAGACTACACTTAGCCACGTCTGAAAGTGAACCGTCATGTCTAATTTTTGAATAGTCATGTCCAAAGTTAATATTTCAAACTTGGACTTGGGCATGGCTTGCAACAGACTTCATTCTTCTATGTCCGAAAATGATTTGCCATGTCTGGAATTGAATGGTTGTGTTTGACATTAACTTTTCAGACTTAGACTAGTACTAGTTGCATTTTGTCACACAACTAATTTCTATCTATGTCCGGAAGTGAGTTGGCAGTGTCAAAGGTTAATATCGCAGACATGCACTTCAACTGTGGCGCACTTGGGATTTTCAGACTTGGACTTTGAGACATACTTGGCTTTTCTCTTTAGTCTTTAATAGTGTCCGAGTCTAGATTTTTATGTACGTAATGGCTTTGTAATGTTTAGCTATGTCCAAATTTTGTTATATGTCTAGAATTGGTCATGTGGTGTTCGAACTTGCTTCTTCAGTGTCTATCACTTTCCTTGAGTGCGAAACTTAGATTTATCTTCATTTTGAAGTCTTGATTCTTATTCAACTTTGAGACAAGTCTGAATTACTTTAGCAGTGTTTTGAGGCATGTTTGGAAGTTGTTTCACACAATTTTTCTTTAAAGTTTTACTGTCATTCTTTTCTCATTTGAGCATTTACATTTTCTTCCTCATAAACTAGTGGATCTTGCCTCTTATATAGTCTTGTATGCACTATCCACTCATGCTATTTTCTAGATATATTGTTTGTTACTGCACACTTGGGAAATAATAATTAGTAGCTTAAACTTTTACTCATGTGCTTTTGCTTATCATTAAAACTTGGCTAGTTAAATATGTTCATCATCAAAATCATGCCTAGTAAAGAGGTTTGACTAAATAAACTAGTGCCTCTTGTACTCTTCTAGATTCTAGCTTTAAGGGCCATAAACTAGTGCCTATTGCACTTTTCCTAATTCAAACTCAAAGGGGCTACTTAATAAGTTGTTTGTGAGACACACTACAATAAACACACTTACTCTTCTTTAGATTGGTCTCTACCAACTCTAGGAATACACAAAAAGAAAAAAAGAAAAGATTATACTTGAATCATGCTTCTTGATGAACACTGGGGAAGATTGATTTGAGTAGCTCTCTTTGGTGCAGAAGTTCTTTCCTTTATATTGTAGAAAAAGCCCTTGGATGAAGATTGTGAAGTTGAAAACTCTTGAGTGAATGTGTAAGTTCTTAGTCTTTCGTTGCTTGAGAATGAGAAGGTTAAAGCTCAAAAGGATCTTCAATATTAATGCTATAAGCTACTAGAAATGTCACTCCACTTCTCCTTAAGTAGATATCTCAAAATCATGACCGTTGAGGTTGCCAAGCACCTACATCGGTGATATGGTAGGTGGTATGGCATATCGACTGCGGTCAATTTTTTGGAAAAACTCCCAAACCCATCTTGTTGTCTACAAGCAAGCAATACCATAGGTGCCTGTGGTATGCGGTTGTGCACCAGGCGATATGGGCAGGTGGATGGGAATGCCAGGTGATGTCTTCCTTGGTTTGAAGTGTGTGGCAGGCAAATCATCATTGCGCCTCTAACATTTGGCTGCAGGGCAGGCAATATGCCTAGGCAGCTATGCTATGTAGTTGCGGTCTTGCACTAAGCTTTTTGCACTTTACCACTTTGTGAAATTAGATATTTAATTATAAATTAAAATATTTTTATCAACATATAATGTGTATAAGTTTAGAAACATGGATAAGCAATTTAAATCATGTTTTTGTATTTAGAAAGATAAACTCATTCAAGCACACATTCTTTTGCATATAAAATGATAATTCTATGAAGCGTACATTGTGTATGATTGAAAGTATTTACAATGTGATCAGCCAATTTAAATGCATTATGGATTATGATGATTAATTCATTTTCTAATGACTTACTAATATGCTTCTATAAATGATTTCCCAATAAAATGTATACTCTTCAAGCATACTTGCCTATATTTCAAACTTTCTAACTAACACATCATTAGCATAAATTAAGTCAAAGGCAAGTTTTGTTGTCATCAAAATGATTCACATAATCCTAATAAGAAACAATGCTAAAACAAAGTTAAGACTCTTTAGAACATATTCAAAGGTGCTTTAGATGATGAACAGACAAGAAAATGCAACCGTCATAAATATCAGTGCTAAAAGGATTTTAGAACATTTGAAACCAACTTTAGATCATCTAAAGTGCATTGCTAGAGGAAGTTCAAATCAAAGCCAAAGTTCAGATGGTCAAAAATAGAGCTTTAGAGGCTGTGAAATTAAATGTGACATGGTAAATTGTAGAGTCATGATCTTCAGATGTTTTGAAGTTTAACTTCAAAAGCTCTGAATCATGCTTAAAAGGCATTACAAATGATAGTAGTTCAAAACATTGGAAGGAGCTCAATGTTGCAAAATCATGACCTTTAGATGCTTTGAAGTTTAACTTCATATGTTCTGAAGGAGCGCTACATTGCTAAAGTCACGACAACTCAAAGGAATGCTATAGTGGAGAAACTTGACATTCAAAAGCTCTAAAATACAACTTTAGAGGCCATGAAACACTTGTTGTTAATTTTTGAATGCCAAAGAGTCATGAATTTCTGAGGGTTTGAAACAACATTTTAGAAGCATGAAGAATTTTCTACATTCTAGAGTTACATAAGAGGATTGAAGGAAAATTTTAGTGGTTGATTTAGAAAATGCTCAAGTTTTAGAAGTAATAGAAGAAGCTTTTAAAGCTTCTAATATCATGTCTCAAATTTCAAAGAAGTTACAACCTTCAGAAGTTAGAAATAGTATTACAAAGTGGATGAACTTTCTTGAAGATTATAATGATGTTTCAGAGGCATAAAACATCAATTTAGAGGAAGAAATTTCTATCAACAAGAAGCATTTTGAAGTCACAAAAATATTTAGTGTTGAGATGTTCTGAAGGAGTGCAACTGATACTGTAGTTGTCTATAACTGCCTCCCATGGACAGAGACATGAGTTTGGAGCAACAACTAGGATCTAACTGCAGCCGATTTCCTATACCGACTACCATATCGCTTGTGGTGCAACTGAAGGCCACAACTACCTGAGGTATTGCCTACCATTTCCAATGGTCAAAAATTTGAAAGTTTGAAAGCCTTGAACTACCATCCAACCACTTCCAACGTTTATGATTTTGAGAGATTTATTTAAGGAAAAGCACTGGGACATTTCAAAAGTGGTTGTTATAGTGATTATTAAAGATCTCATTAAGTCTTAACTTTCTTACTTTGAAACAACCCAAGTCAAGGCACTAAATCTTCTTTGACAATCTTTCAAGGCTTGTCTTTACAACAAAAAGGGAAGATCTTCTACACCACAAAGATCAATAGATCAAGTCTTCTCTTACGGCATAAAGAAATACATTCAAAGTGTAATCATTTCTTTCTTGATTTTATTCATGTATTCTTGGAGTTGGTGTTGTCAACATTATTGTATATAATTTTGATGATAACAAAACTTATAAGAAGTTTGTATGCTTAAATCTCTAAACAATCATATGTATGATTATGAATTGATAAAAATTAATTAACATAAATATATAATCATGAATGCTTAATAATACAAGCATACATTCTTACTTTATGGTGTGTGTAATTATTCTTTACTGCATAAATTTATCAAAACATACTAAGCACCATAATTATTTGAACCGTCACATTATGCAGTTAATAGAGATATTTATTATCCTTGCTCTACAATATGATTAAACCATACGAGGATAAAATACATTATGTTAATGAATACAAAAGATAACAATGTAGCAAGTGCAGAAAAGTTCAAGTGCAGGATCATGATCATTTGCAACAAACTACCACAACTAACTGCTACATTCCAAAGGAGCTGAACCAATGAAAATCATAGAAGAAGAAGAAGAAAATAGAAGGTTTAAAGACAAGCAATAAGAAAGGTTGCATTAGAAAGCTTCCGTGAACAAAAATAATAGAAGAAAAACAAGGATTCGAAGATGCACTACAATGAGTTTGCGTTGTCTGTTAACTTTAAAGAGAAAATCTCAATAGACAAATGTAAGACAAATGAAGTTGAAGATGAAGCCATAGTCAAAGAAGCATAAAGTTGTTTGAGAAATTTGAACTATCTACAACAACCAGACAAAAGTTGTCTGAGATAAAGAAAGAAAAAGAAGAACCATCAAATACTCAAACAAAGGAAGAAAGAAGAGATTGCCACCTAGGCAATCATGCACAAAGAGAAGAAAACTTTGCTTGATCAACAGAGTTAGAAGAATGGATTCATCTGAGGAGAAAAAGGCAACTTGAACAAATAAGGGAGTGCAACTTTAGCTGACCCAAGATAGACAAACTAAGAATGAAGAAACAAAGGAGTTGTAAGATCAAACCCCTTCTGTTGCTCGAGAAGTGCAGGACATTTGAAGAACTTCACTTCATTTGTGGATCAAAAGTTCGTCTATTACTTACTACAGACAAAGTATTAGCCAAAGCAAAAGACAAAGTAAAAGCTGCATAGTGGGCATAGATGAACCAGAACAGACAAAGAGCTGCTTAGACCAAAATGGGCTTCAACAGACAAAGGCATGATCGTCTACAGATTACATCAGACAAACCCATATGCAATATGCAAAATACTCCATCGAAGACAAAGCAAAGACAAAGTTTGTCTATCACTTACATCAAATGAATGCTACACTTTGTCTATTTGAGCAAGTTGAGGCAAGCTTCGTCTACCACCTCCAACAGACATTGAGGAACAAAAGAAGAATATTATATTTTGTCTATTAGAGCAAGACAAAGCAAACTTCATCTGCCACCTTCAATAAACAAAGGAAGAACAAAGGAAGAACATCTCACTTCATTTGTTAGTATAGACAAAGGAGAGTTTGTTAATTGATTAGTCTAACTTCGTCAGCGCCACCCAAACTTTGTCTGGTATTTACAACAAACAAAACACATACACGAAGGATTGACTAACAGACAAATTTCCTGAAGGAATTCAGGTAGACAAAGCAGAGTTTGTCTATCAGTCAGTTCGACTTCATCTACACCATTGAAATTTCATTTGGTACTTGCAATAAACAATCAATCTTATAGAAGTTCAACTGACAGACAAACTTATAGAATAACTCATCTGCAACTTATGACAGACTATAACGCCCTGCCCTCTCGGGGCTGTTAATCCATTTCACACTGCAAATACACATGATCATACCATAATTTTTCCACTTCCAGGGCGGTTTGCTCTGATATCATTTTCTAGTCAACATAATTTTTATCAAAAATTAGATAGAGTCTCACTTAAAAATAGGAATGCCCACCTAGGTACAAACATTTATCACATATTAGGATACATTTTCTCCATTATAATTCATAAATGTAAGAAATTACACACTCTAATATTCCTTCATTCATCCACACAACATCCCTACAACTCCACATGCTCCCCAAGACTGCGACTGCATCATGATGGCAATGAATTTGCTCCTCCACCATATAACTTCCAACCACACACTTACAATTATATAATGACATGCCCTTACATTACAATTATACAAAATTATCACTCTTTGATACACTTTATACATCATTGCACATATGCTAACATGATTTCAAATACACACATGATGAAAATTTTTAATTTAATACATTATCAAAGATAAATCCTCTACTGTACTTTCCTTACTAGACTTCTCTTCTCATGGCTTGATCTACAAGCTAAAAATATAAATAAAGAGTGAGTATGGGCAAACTTAGTTAGTAGGTGTGAAATCAGAAAATAATTAACAAAACAAGGGATCCATCTGTATCCCAAGAACCAATCCACACGTTTGCATACATATTAATTCATGCCATCCAGGAAATTTTAAAAAAATAAATAAATTCTCATCATTATACATCCAGACATATGCATAACAAAACCATACTCATGTGAAATTCGCATCTTAGGATATTCTCATATCCCCATATTATATATGTGCATTTCCATACATCAAGATAGTAATAATAAACACAAGCATGGGATATCCTCCATCCTACTAATCTATACATTAAACAGTAAATAACATCAACACACAAGTCATGTAACTTGGGATTTTTACCAATCCCACATTATGGATATAAACTAATTTTTATTTGTTAATCCTGGGATATTCACAACCCCACTAGTATACACAATCAATTTTTGTACAATCATAGATAGTTATAACACCGGAACGAATATGAGATACTTATCCCATTGAATGATTATAACAAAGCAGTCATGGGATACTTACATCCCTTAATAGTCATTACATCCAAAACATATATGCTCATTTAGTATAGTGAGATAGATATTATCCCCATCCATTCAATCATTAATGCAAGCATACAAGTATACCTACTTACCTCATAATGATCTACTTTATAATCTATATCTTTTCAAACTCGACTTGTCGCCCCCATGCCAAAAAATCCTACACATGTCACAAGAATCCCATATATTATTTGGATGTACATATACATAAATAATTCTCATTAATATAATGAAGCATAATGACCAAAATTTTCAATCTAATGCATCTCATTGCATTTTACATAATTTCATTTTTGTCCTAATAGACCCAATTATACTAGGACAATTACATAATAATTATTCATAACTTTCTTATATTAATTCTAAATTTAGTTATTTTTCTCTCTTTATTTAGATAATTTCAAGGTTATGACTTTTATATTAAACACTTTTTCTAATTTAGCCTCTAAATTGGGTTGTTGGGCCCCACAAGTGACACCTTTTGCAGTGAATCATTTCCTCCGAATAATTTTCATAATTTGGGCATAACTCTTTCATATGAATTCCAAATTAAGTGATTCTTATGTAATTTTGTAGATAATTTTAATTTTTACAACTTTTATGTTGATTACATTTATTAACTTAGTCACAATGGGAGTCATGGGCCCCACAAGGTAATGCTTATTGATTTAGAGACTATTACATTGTTTTAGCTATAACTCTCTCACATAAACTCAGAATTTAATTTCTTATCTTGTTAGAAATATAATTTCAAGATATCAAATTTTTATTTTGAACACTTTTCTAAACTCAAACAACTTATGGCTCAAAATTGGGAAGCCATCAGCACCATGTGTAATTTTAGAATGGACACTTTGGTAGTAGTGAATTTTAGGGTACTTATTTTCTGAATTTTTTTGGATATTTTAAAAGTTGGAATTTTTCCACCAAAATTTATAGATTTGTCATTCATCATATGAGAAATGACCACATATTTTTATATTCACAAAATAAATTCATTTGATAAGGTTTTAATCAAGCTCAAGATGGCTACTTAATAAGACATTTTAATGCAATACACGTTCTATTTCTTACCTTGCCATCCACCTTAATAATTTCCAATCTATTTGAGGTAATTAGCTTCCATATTAATACCCTAACTAAATCATGATTAACCCCCTATAATTAGGCTTAATCACCTAGCTTAAATCTTAAGAATTTCAGCCCCTATAGTTAGTGGCAACAGGGCATTTCCATTGAATTTTAATTTTTTTTATGGTGTAATCCATTCCATTATATCTAATCCTTGTTTCCACTTAATTAAATATTATCCATACCATTATAACATCAATCACAACCCTTTAATTATGCTAACCAATATTTCAACAAACCCTAATTACTTAGAATCCTAGATTAATCTATAACAAAAAAAATCATCATGATCTTCAGGAATTCATTCCAAAAACATGATAAGCAACTTCCGTACCTAAAAATTGTGATTTCCTTGGGGTCTCCCACTTGTAGGGATTAAGTCTTCACTTGTGCTAGCTGTCCCACCCTACTTTCAAGAGAAGATCATGGCCATCTGTTACAAATCACACCCACCTACCTTTGCTTCCACTTCCCTTAAGCATACAAGTTGAAAAGTGGATGTTTGGAAGATGGGGAAAGCTCCAACATGAGCAAGGAAGGGGCTGTGCGAGAATAGGGATGAAGTGGGATGTTGCATCTCCTTTATTTGATAATTTTACATGGTAGTCTACTGCCCTATCATGATCCATACATGTGAGCCTCTCCTAACTTTTTCAAACTTGCTTTAATCTCATCCTTAAACATGTATGGGCTGACCACTTCATAAATCATATACCCATATTAATTTCTCATTCATTAAATCTAACATTTTTCATAGTTTAATTTATTTTTTCTTAATTAAAATTGATTTAAACCAAATATTTCCAGAATTTACCGGCATAGTATTTCACCATTCTACATGACATTTTCATTTTTTCTTAACTTGTTAATCATTGATTAACATGTATCCTCATCATACTCCCATTAATATGGAAATTCCATCCATTTTTATAATTTTTTCATGAAACAAATCTATATTTTTCAGTATTTACACCTTCAGCATTCCACAGATTTAAATTCATTTTTTTCACTTAAATTATTTATGTAATACATTTTAATGTACCCCAAACCTCATCATCATGTTTATATTAATAATTCACTCAATTTTATAACTTTTTCATAATAATTTTCTCAAAAATCTAATTATATTACAATATACTCCTTGCCAAACTGACAAAATCAAAATTTATGTACCTTAAAATTTTAGGGCCTTACATAGACAAATGCAGATAGAGAGATGTCGACCTATCAGAGGAAAATCAATTTATGTGACTAGCATTCATTCACCAATTTCAATAATAAGCAGCACTGCAAGGTTTTCAAAGTTGTGATAAGTCAAACAAGGAACTACTTTTAACACAGTTCATCTCCTCTTTGAATGGTGATGTAGTAGCTTGGGATAAATAAGAAAGGAATAGACTTCAATGATAGAAAATTCAAATGGTCTTATTCATTCAATATTGGTCTCATTTTTGCATTCAACGAAACCCATGTTTTTCAAAGGTCAAAAATATGAAGAAGCTATTTAAGGAGAAAAGGTGGGACGATTCTAAGGTGGTAAAGGAAGACATTTCAAATGAGCTTAAACTTGTGCAAATCCTTCTACCCATGGCTAAGAGCTTAAACCATCATATATCTTTCATAACCTTCAATCTGCTTATCCTTATGGCCATTGTTTTTACATTATGAGAAGATATTTTGTATTACATAGAGCTAAAAGAGAGATCAAATATTTCCCTATGCTTGAGAGAAATACTATTTAAAAGTGTATAATTTTTTTGGTAAACTTGAAACCAGAGAGTTGTTAGTGAGCTCTAGAAAACCAACAAGTTTATTAGTGATCTTTGAAACTAGTGAGTTTGTAGTGAGCTCAACGAAAACCATATTGTATGACTTGTTGGTAACCTCTGGAAAATCAATAAGTTTGTTAGTGATCTTCAAAACCAGTGAGTTTTCTGGTGAGCTCATAAAAACTAAAAGAGTGCTGGGAGCACTATGTATTTTTTATTATATGAGATATAGTAGAACCCAAGATACAATGAGTGTGTGCTCTTGAAAGAGTGGATATAGGGATGGGGTCCTAAACCACTATAAAAATCATCTTGTCTATGTGCGTGTGTTTGCTCATCTATTTTATTATTCATGCATTTTATTATTTTTATTACTCACTTTACATCACACCACACACAAGCATGAAAAGAGGGAAATGATCCAACAGGGTTTACGCAATGAATTTTTTATTTACCCAATTCACCCCTCCCCTCTTGGGTTAAGCCATCCTATGGGAACTTTCAGTTGTTGGAGACCAAACTTAAGAAGAGTGAGGGAGACTATTGGAGTATGTCTCACAATCAAATTGTTAGTTTATACACTCCCTTGAGCTAGAATTAAGAAGACTACAGTGGCACTAAGTGCATGTGCCTGACATGCTCATAATTTTCAATATTTTAGATACCAAAATTATATGTTTAGAACCTTAATTGATATTATTTAATTTGATTTATAACTATATTTGATTAAATATTACACTTAATGAATTTTTTTGTGTTGTTAGTCAATGTGGTGGAATTGAGGTCAATGTGGGCCAAGTATGCTAATTTGTAGCAGAAATATTCATAGGGACACATGTCACTATACAAGCATTCATCCTAGCCCTTGATTAAGCATCAAACATGAAGATGAAGTAGATTTATGTAGCTAATCATGAAGTGGACAACAAAGTTGACAAATTGGTGCAAGTGAGTGCATGAAGTTGAGTGTTGGAGGCAACTTCTACACATGGACATCCAAGAGAGCTTTCCCAAATCAATTGGGGAATTTTATTTTAGATTATGCAAAAGTTTGTAAATCAACCAGTAGCTATTTAACAAATTATTGCCAAAAGTAGGTGGGGAGAATAATTCTTTGTACAAACTAGATTTTGAAAATATTCATGCGGAAACCTATTGGAGCTTTTGCATGCAAATTTCATGGAATTATTAAGTGCAGAACCCAATTCAAAATTCCATGATGATTGCAATTCCATAAAAATTTTATAAGGATAATTTCTTGTGCAATCAATCTAAAATTTTATGCTCAATTTTGCAGGAGGTTCAATCATAAGTTTTTAGGAATCACATGCGCAAGAAAAATTATGATATTCCAATGGAAATTCAAGGAAACGTTTTGAATAGATATAGGAATAATTGGAGAAAGTATTCAACATTAAAGTTCTATACCTTTAAATTATCTTTCCAATGTATCAAGAATCACATGATTTGGACATCGTATGAGAAAGTTATGGCGAAAATACTTAACACTCTTCTTGGCAAATAGGTGGGCATGCGGGAAGTTGATATTTTTGGAAGTTTAATAAATTTTATGGAAGGTTGCGGTTCTAATACATATGGAGGTGCTACCTAACCCTAAATTAGGTTATTCAAAGATTATTCGAGTTGTGAAATAGGAGGAGAACATGGCTAACAAGGGAGAGAAGATCTATGGTGCAAAAAGAGAAGGTTTGTAAGAGCGATTGCCATGAAGAGAAGAGAGTTCTACTTGGAGATAATTTTTTCTCTTATCTTTCTCAGTTCTTTTTTAATTCTCTTTATCTTTTCCCCAATCATATTTAAGGTAATGTTTTTTTTGTTTCTTTTAGTTCCATTATGAGCAAAAAACTTTATTTTGGGGCAAAGATGTAGCCCGATTATGAATATTCAGTTTTATTCTTTTTAATTCAATTCCATGTTTATTCATTAACTGTGTTGAGTGTTTAATTTGATTTTAATGCTTATGAAAGTGTGCACACCCTTTCTTCATGATTTATGATTCAATTTGAGGTTGATAAGGGAAAACTAAATTAGACAACGGTTAAACATCCTAATATTATCATGATGATAGAGATATTCATGAGCCTTATGTAACACTATGAATTTTTTGATCTTAAAGCATCTTGGTTAGCTCAAAATTTTCACAAAGATATAAGAAATTTGATAACTAATACAGATTGCTATGACTTGAGAAAGAATAATAACAAAAAAAGAGAAATTCAATTTCAACATAGGAGTAAACATCACTTAATTAAATTGGATGAGAATTGAATAGGATTAATCCGGTAAACTCGGTCTTAAACTCTGATTCTCTCTTTGTCTAGATCTACACTTCTTATTCCCATTATTTTAGATTTTATGTTCTCTCTTATTACAAATAATTAATTATTCAAACAAAATTTAAAGTTAGAGTAATTTGGTAGTTGGTAAACTTAGCCCTCATGAGAATGATATCTTACTTTCACTACATTACTTGTTGGCAACACATACACTTGCATTTGGAAAATCTCTATCAAGTTTTTGCACCGTTCCTGGGGACTTTGTTATTGCCAATATCTAAATAAATAACTCTAGTTTTTTTTTTTGAAAATTTTTATTTTTTTTTTGTTATTCATTACAATTTTTATGACTTTTTCATAGGGTTTTCCATAGGTGTATGAGAAGATCTGGGAGTAACAATTTAATCCCTTTTTATTCTAATATGGAATGCATGCTTTAAAGGATTAGAAGCAAGAAAAGAGAAGTTGTCAATCAATTGTAGAATGCTATGGCTAATCTAGGAGAAGTGAACAAGAATCCTTCATAGTTATCTTTGAGAGATTATGCATTACCAGTAGCAACAAGAATTCAACCTATGATGAGAAGGCCAACCATTGTTGCAAATAATTTTGAGTTAAAGCCAATGACTTTACAAATGATCCTAGGAGCTCAATTCACTAGATTGGCTAATAAGGATCCTAATGCCCACATTGTAAATTTTTTGGAGACATGTGATACTATCAAATACAATGGAGTCTCTGAAGATGCCATTAGCCTTCGATTATTTCCTTTTTCTTTGAGGGATGGAGCAAAGAATTGGTTAAATTCTCTACCTTGAAACTCTATTAAGAGTTAGGATGATTTAGTCCAAAAATTTTTTGCTAAATTTTTCCCTCTAGAAAAAACAACAAAGATGCATATAAAGATCAACAATTTCACCAAATACAAAGGTGAAACTCTCTATGATGTTTGGTAGAGATACATAGAGTTGCTATGAAAGTGTCCACATCATGGGTTGCCTAAGTGGATGCAAGTTCATAATTTCTATAATGGACTGCTTGGCACTACCAGAACCTTGATTGATGCATCTGCAGGTTGAGCGCTAATGAAGAAAACATAAGATGAGGCATATGAGTTGGTAGAAGACATGGCTACCAACAACTTCTAATAACCAAGTGTCAGGGTGATAGCAAAGAAACTAGCTAGAGTCTATGAAGTTGATACTCTTTCTACTTTCACTACTCAACTTGTTGCTCAAACTAATGCTATTACCAACCTTATGAAAAACTTAGAAGTAAATTCTATTCAAACTCCTCAAAATTTCTATAATTTCTATCAAGGTAACCATTATAGTGAAGAATGTTAGGCCAGGAATCGATTCATGCAAACTCAATAGGAGTAGGCATAGTTTGTTGGAAACTTCAATAGGTAGCAGAGTAACCCATACTCCAACACATATAATCCAAGGTGGAAAAATCATCCAAACTTTGCTTGTAGAAATCAGCAGAATATAGGGCAACTTTAGTAAGGATTTTAGCAGCAACAGGAAAAGAAGACATATTTGAATTTTGCTCTAGATTAGTTAGCTAATACCACAAATAAGCTCATGGCCAAGATAGATGATTTCATGATTGAGATAAGGACTAATATTCAGAATTAAGCTACTCAAATTCAGAACCTTGAAGCTCAAATGGCTTAAATGGCCAATATGTTCAGCAATCGTCAACAAGGAAAACTACCTAGAAACACTAAAGTTAATCCAAGAGAACAATGCAAGGCAACCACCTTGAGAAGTGGAAAAGAATTGGAGCCTCCATTGAGCAATGGAAAAGACAAGACAGAAAGGTCAAGAGCAAGTGGAAATTTTTCCTGAAATCCAACCATTATCTCCTCAGCAGCCCACTGTTACTTTACCCTTCCCACAGTAGCTCAAGAAGAGTAAATTGGATAAACAGTTTGCAAAATTTTTGAAAGTTTTCAAGAAGCTTCACATCAATATTCCATTCACCAATGCACCTGAACAAATGTCAAGCTATGTGAAGTTCATAAAAGACATCCTCTCAAATAAGAGGAAGTTGGAAGAGTATGAGATGGTTGCCCTTAATGAAGAATGTAGTGTCGTCATCCAAAGGAAGTTGCCACCAAAACTTAAAGATCCGAGAAGCTTCATCATCCCAATTGCTATTAGAAATTCTGTGTACGAGAAGGCCTTGTGTGATCTTAGTGCTAACATTAATGCAATGCCTTTGTTTATTTACAGGAAGCTTGGGTTAGGTGAATGTAATGCCCTGCACCCCCACCCTATGCATTTAGGTTATCCTGTGATTGTTCTCTATTGGGGCCTATGCAGAACACTACCATTCCTTTTCTTCTCAATAATTCTCTATTTTTCTGCCAAAATTTTGGTAGAGTCTACCTTATATTTTCAAAATAAAAAACCTGATATACATCAATCAAATATATTTCTAATGTCTATACTCACAATTTCCAATCATGAAAAAATTTAAAATTTCAATAATTATAAATTAAACCCAGAATGACTCAACGAGCCCAACTTACCCATAGCCCAAAACCTACATCACCCTATGATGGCAAATGACCTAATCTATCTCAAATTCATAAACATTTATCACTATTATGACATGTCATATCAGTACATTTGATATACAACATTCTGATTTTTCAATTACAATTATATAAATATACAATGACATTATCATTATACAAATATTCAAAGGGGTGCCAACCTCAATTCATCATACCATCATATGCCTTCAATTTTTTTCATAAATCCTTCACCTAACCTCTTAACTAAAAAAAGTAGAATAAAGAGGCGTGAGTCAGAGAGTAATAACTGATCAAAATAGCATGTTAAAGACTAGCACACAATTTCCTGACAATACATTCATAATTAATACTCATAAGATTCACATTCACATTATCAATTCAATCTCGGTCATTTGTATTGACTCATACAAATATAACTTCATTCATACATATTCAGCTTTATAAATCATCATTACAATTCCCAACATAATTAACTAACATCCAACTATTTGTGGGATACTTACTATCCCCATAAATAACACATGCACGTATAACAATAACAAGGAGAACCAAGGAATATTTACTATCCCCAAGAAGTCATGCATTCAAAAATCTAAGTGGTTATCAACTATACAATAATGGGATACCAGTTATTCCTAACAAACACACATTACATGATCCAATTGATAATTATAATATCACATACAATTAATAATTCTGCAAAATATCAATTATATTTAATTACTAAACACCAAACCCATACTCACAACTCCGTCCAAGATCAGAATTGGGTCATGATGGAAATTACACAACTACAATTACGGATATATCACTATGACATGCCCATGGTATACAATGTACATCATTTTAATCTTATTATAGAAATTTAATTACACTTTTAATTTATAAAGATGTAATATGAAGGGATTCCAATCCTAATTTATCATTTCATAATTAAAATGTCTTCAAGTCTGGATTAACAGCCCCAATCCACAGTTGGGATTCTTTACTTGTCCTATTAGCTAAAAAATATATATTAAGAATGGGTGAGTCCAGGCAACTCAGTAAGTAGGCATAAATAACAAAAAAAATAATTAATCAACATAACATGTTCTAACTCAGAACATGCATAAATAATAGTATATTCCTATATTCATTCATCATCATAAATACAATACATTATTATCTCGTCCTGAGATGAACAACACAAAATAATTATATCATGAGGATCAAATTCTCATTCTCTTCATGCATACTCTACGGCTTTTAGGGGTATAAGAACAAAAATTGGATATCATGCCATGCAAGCACCACATATCAACATTATGTTCAACAAGCATAAAATAAAAAATTGTCCCATTTAGGCACACCATACATAATTACACTTTATCATAGAATGTTCATCATTCCATTAATACACATATTTATATAACATGATATGATACATATCATTTAGTATAACAACTTGAGATATCCTCTATCCCCAAAATACATTTCCACATTCAAGAGAATTCTAGACTGGGATATTTATTACCCTTGCTATGCAATACAATTACCTTAGATCATAATCATCAACAATTTTAATTTAGGGATACTCTTTATCCCTCGCATTTAGGCATCCATATACAAAAATAATATCTTTATGCCTAGAATAAAGGATAACATCTATCCCTGACATTCAATAATTACAAAACATCATAAATCTCATTCTTTAGACAAGCAATGGATTTCAACAATTCTCAAAATAAAACATACATGCCCGGATTTTCAAACAATGACATATTTTATATCCCCATTCATGCATTCAACAAACAAGAAAGGTAGCCTACTTACCTTAAGAAATGTTCATTTCACCATCCTTCAAGTTCATAACTTAGCTTCCATCACTGGTTGAATAATCCTACACATGTTACATACACCACTATTCAATTTACATATGTTTCTATTGGGAAAATTCTACTCAATCCATAAAATAGAGAAAAAACCCACTTAATCACCTTATTAAGATCATTCCTATCCCATTATTCCATTATGCATTCTAACCACCCATTCTAGTGAATATTTCTATTTATTTGCGGTTAGGATTTCATTAGCTCAACTTTGGAAATTTTCACTTGAATCACCATTTCGATGTTTCTTTACTAAAATGCCTTCTTTAAGATTCATTAACACCCTTAAACCTCATTTTATTCCATTCATAATTGGGCAAGCCAAATAAATATCAAAACAGCCTTCATGCATCAATCATAACATGGCTTGTAATGGGTAAAAAAATTCAAATTTAGGATCCTTTCTTTAAGTTATTAAATGGGGGATCTTTACGTATCTTTTAACATCAAATTTGGCATGAGTTTCAAGTGCATAAAGCCACTACTTTTCCTCCTCTTTTATGCACCATTTCAAGTCAACTAAATACAAATTTTATGTGCCAAAAATCTGTCCACATAGCTACCCATTTATAGGGCTTTTCTAAACATTTTGTTTTGCACCATTTCACTCTAATCAATACTCATGGCTGCTCATTTACGCAACCTTTCTTTAATCACTTTTTTAATACATCTAAATCCCATTTTCATGCTTAATTAATAGCCAATTAAGGACAACCAAGAGACCCTTCAATTAAACCATGCTTTTCATTAAAATATTTTAACAAACATTCAACTTATATGATATAATTCATTAATTTCAGCAATAAGTATCATATGAAATATTTTTCCATTAATATGCATACTTAATCAACATAATAACATTATAAACAAGCCAAGTTAACTTCTAATTCATCCCACAAGCTGCCTAATCACAATTCACGACTAAAATCCATCCTCACGTCTCAGTATGTTGCAGTCCACGACTTATAGGCAATTAGCAAGCCAAATCTTTAATAAACACTACCAAGATCATTTTCCCTATGAATCCCAACTCAAATCATGTAATTTCACCCAATTTTATAGCCCATGTTTTGCCTGTTTGATGGCCTCAAACGAAAATTGTAAACATGATAGAGAGAAGTTCTTACCTCTTAATCCACGTTGTTCCATCTCCAGAGATGAAATCCCAACTTGAACCTTCACTATGCTTCAATGATTTGTAGCAAAATAAGGGAAATTAGATTTTCTTCTCCTCTATGCACATTGAAACAGATGGGGGTTTGAATCCCTAATTGCGTGGGATTGATTTAAAGTGAAATACCAAGGTTTCCAAGCAAAAATTGATGGAGAAAAGGGACGTATGGGTGGTTGCTAGGGCTGTTGCAATTTCATGAGTTTGAGAGGGGAAGAGAATGGCATGAAGAGGGTGATGGAGTAGGTTTTTAGGGTGTGTATTTTGTGCTCCATTGGTGCATCATCATTCCCATGCACTACACCTCAAAGTCTCCCAAAATTACACCTTAAATCCATGCCATTAACACATAGTTTATCAAATTAATATCACATCATAATCAAATAAAATATTAATGCTCCAAATTGGATTTTATCAAGAATAGAATTGTCCCAATTAATTTAATTACATAATAATTTTATTTACCATGAATTCTAGCCAGCTCGATAATTAAATTTCAAATATCGCATAAAAATCAATAAATCATTTAAAAATTCCACATCATACACTTATGTTTATCTTAGTGGGTCTTTTATACAAATTTTTAAAATTATTTGCATAAATAATGCACAAATTTTAATTTTATCAATTTAATCTCGTTATTTTTCATCCTTAAATTTTCACCAAACACAGCCTCAGTACTTTTAGCACATCATTTTCATATGATATCCCAATGACATGATTTTTAAGGAATTAGAAACATAACTTCAAGATCTATAACTTTAATGTTGATAATAGTTTCTAAATGATCCCACAAATTAGTCAAAAAAATTAATTAAAGTGGTCAAATAATTCACACTGTTACTTTTTTGCAATTTAGAACAGTCTCACTATTTTAATCATAATTTCTTTGTCTAATATCAAAATTAATGATTCTTGATTCATTGGAAATATAATTTCAAGATATACAACTTTTATGTTGAATATTTTTTCTAATTCATCCATTATCTATGTAAAACAATTTAAACAAGAATGACCCATTTTCCAAATTTAACATTTTTTTAAAATAGACTTATATAGTTTTAAGTTTTTCTCAATCTTTCCTTTATTTAACTTCATTCATTTTCACTAATTTTCATATGATTTTACCACAAAAATTGTACCCACAAAATGTTAGAATTTTCTTGCATAATTAAAATGAGATCATGTAATTATTAAAACATATATAACATATATACATTAATTTCCATCTTAAATTATGTATCATATCGAAAACTTTTCTAAACTTCTCATGCATTTACTCATGCATTAAAATCATAATTTTTCTCATTAATTGATCTTCAAATACCCAATATTTGGGTATATTAACTACAATTCAATCATAACATTATCTTCACATGTGCATATTAAACCCAGCATGTACTATTTTATCTTGAATTTCACAATTTCTCCTACTTCAAATTAAAATTTCAATTTACTCACTATATAAAATGCAAAATCATAACTTTTCATCAATAATCAACAATTTAACACCACCAGTTGTTGCACTGTCCAATTATTCCATAATCCTACATATATAACAACATTGTTTACTTACTAATGCAATCTCAACTCATTTATCTCAAGCTAATGTATCATGCTTCCAAATACCATCACCAAATACCATCATGCTTCCAAATACCATCAATTTTATAGGCTGTTCAAGAGCATAGCTATGATTTTGTCCAATGCATAAAGTTATTTAACCTATATTCCTCTTTCATCATTTTCTAATTTTATAGTTCATGTATTATACATCGAATGAAACTCTTTTAGAATCAATCTCAAGTTTCAATAGGGTTAATCAATTACATCATTGTCCCTTATGAAAACGCTTCCTCCAATCTTTCATATGCATCTCTTAAATCTTAATATTTCATAGAAGGGTTTTAAGGAAGCTCATGTTTAACATTATTCAACTATTATAAATTTCAATTAGTGGGTAATCAAGCATAATTATATGTCAATTAAGCCTATAATTCAGTGATTTAAAGACTTAGCCATGCTATACACCAAAGCCTTATCTAACCTTTAATTAGATCATAATCCAAAGTTGAATTTCTTAATTGTAAATAAGTCTTAAAACATAATAATGGATGAATTATAAATTTCTCCCATAATTTCAACAACAACCCTCAATCAATTCAATTCAAATCCTCCAAAATCATTGTTCATGGAACCCTAATATGTGGAAAACATAATTTAGATGGAGAAAAACCAAATTATTATGTCTAATTCCCTAATTAACCATTTCCCCTTTGATTTCTAGAATAAAACTCATCTTCTTCTCCAAAAAGCTACTGTTCACAAGTGGGTCAAAACCCTAACAAGGCAAAAACATCAAATCGAGTGTAAGAAATTGAACTTACCTCAAATCCATATGTGGCTTCATCCTTAGTACACAACTCTAGCTTCAAATCTCCAAGATCTTCCATGGTTTCTGACAAAATGGGATTCCCCTCTTTATTCACCACTTAAACGGGTTGAAATCAAGTCTTAGGGCATAGATGATGGATTAAACTATTCAACTAGGATTTTTCCTAGGAAAATCAAACCAAACAGGGTCTAGGAACATGGGATTAGGCGTGGGAAGAAGAAAAATGGAATGGAGAAAGAAGAACGGAATGGGCTGAATGGAAAAGTTAGTTTTTTAACTTTAAAATGTTGATCAACACTGCTAGAATCTGAAGCTGTGGCACAACCTCATTGGTTGAACTACATTGCCTTCATCGATGACTGGCGCTAGTTTCCCTGGCCCTCCTACTACTCCCTTATTTTGTGGATTTTCTCCACTTTTTCTCACTCCTTTTTCACAGACTTTTAATCTTAACATTTCTCTCATAATATTTACATCAAATACATAAAAATTATGCTCCAAATAACTAACATCGAACCATTTCATTGTTTTATTATTATTAAAAAATATTTCTTTACATCTCTATCCATCATTGAAATCACAATAAAAAATTTTCCTTGGCTCGTTTGCATTCCTTTTTTAGTTACATTAGAAACAACTTTAATGTATTCAAGTATTAAGTACCAATTTATCAAAATTAACATCCCAAGAGTTACAAACCTCTCTCCTTACAAAAAGTTTTGTCCTCAAAACTTCAAATATCATATAATTTTTATTATTATCTTAAATTACAATTTAGTTCATAACTTATATCATTATCATCACTTAGTTCAATCTAATTACATGTCAATCATGTCTAAAAACATGTTAATTATCACCAAATTTGAATAATAAGTTCCGAAGGCCAAAAATATCTAATTATTCAATTAGTTTCACAATAAATTACTAAAATAATCAAAAATTCAATTACTATAAACACATATAATCTCATAATCACTCAAGGTCTAGAAATTCCTTTAGTCATGCTCATTCTTAAACCTCTTTCATAATGTCAACTATGGAAACAATTTATCACTCTTGTCATATGCAATACATCATTATGCAATTTCATTATCAACATTATTACAAAATCTATAGTCTCAATTCAGTTTACTCCAATACTTCCATGACTTCATAATCAATCAATATAGACAAATCTATAACAATTTTCATATTAACATTTTCTAATCATAATAATTCAGTTCAACCATCATAAAATCTATGGTTAATCAACACATTGGACTATACTAATTCATTTTGCAATACCAAATGTTGTATCTTTTATAACAATCAATCACATTCATAGAATCCATCAAATGGTACTTACTGTTCCAATTACCTAGATAACCTCTAGCAAATCAATCAAATAGACCTTTGGCAATTCAATCAAATAGCCAACTTATGGCTTTCAGAATCACATGCAAATGGGACTACTATCATGGTGCTAATACAAATAGTATCATATTTCTAACGAAGGGTCTACTAAAATACTATCTATGTCTAATCGACTCTTATCATTTCTTTCCAAGTTATCAATATCCATATTTTCATTCACATGCTACCAACCAATCCATGCTCAGGAGGTTAAAAACCAAGTGGACTCATACACTAACTAAAGGGACTCAACTATCCTACAACTTTGGTTTGTTCCTATTCATCCCTGTAATTTGGCTACAAATGTTGAAGAATCCATGATCGCATGGCATTCTGCCATCATTACAACCCAAAAATCATAAGTTCTCCATCCACACCTATGAAATAAGCGAAGGAGTCCCACACAATAGGTTGATCAGGCCTTTTCGCCTTTATAAGCAGTATCATCAAACAAAACCCTGTCATGGGCGGGATCTCAAATATCTAAAATAGCCAACCTGGCAGGCATTCAAACCCAAATTCACACAGGTGATATTCTAGTAGGCATCCAAACCTCAAATACATAATAATCTTGTTCCAAGAGGCATTCCAATATAAGCACGAACTTTAGTCATGCGTCCAAGCCTCAATCAAATCATCAAATATCCAAACCTTATTCAAATAGACAAATATCCAAATCTTAACCAAATAACCAAATGTCCAAACTCAATTCAATAGCCAAACTAAATACTATTCAAATAGCCAAATCTAAACCTAACCAAGTCTCCAAAAGCTCTAAATTTCCATGCCATCCTAGTATCATACAAAACTCCCATAATCCTACCACCACACAAACCCATATGCCTCACTGAGCATATCCTACAACTTCACATTACTCATAAACAATGTTTTATATACCTTAGTCAAAATATAAATCAGTTCCCAAAACAAACAAACAAACTCAATTATATAACAAGTGTATTCTAATCAATATCCAAATCCAAACATGCTATTGACCTTAGTCATGAATCATCTAAGCATGCATTAAATTCACAAATGTATTACAACCAATATCCAAATTCAAGCATGCATCCCAATTCTCAATCAAATTAATAAACTCAAACTCATACTAAATTACATCATTAAACCGTAGTATGAGCTCTGACCAAATGCATTCAACAATTAACTTAGACTTGTACCAATATTCAAGTCAATCAACATACAAAACTATCCTAATTCATCATTTATAAATAAACAAACAAAGCTTAACAAGTGATTTAGTGATTCATGAGCATGTCATTATTTCTAATCAAGATACATATATCATATATATTCAATCAAACATAAGCAAAGTTATTCAAGAAAAATGTAAGTATATTATCTTTCATAATGATCAGTCACAATTTAAGTTCTCAAAGTTCCTAGCATACATCTCATGATGAAACTTAGTAAGTAAAACACATATAATATTTAATCAAATTAGTTGACCACCCATTAAGGTTTACACAAACTATTTGAACTTAATGAATCCCATGCTCCATCACAACTAATTAAACAACCAATTTAATTTTAATTTCCAACAATTATCATTAATTTCAACATATGTGTAATCTCATTACACTCTGGTACTCATAACAATATAGAACAATACACCTTTGTCCCCATATTCATGCTATACTGCTCCTAGTTTAGTTCATATACAATTTCTTTTGTAATTCAAAATTTATGTGCAATACATATATATTAATTTATCATAAAAAGAATTTTATTTACTAACATCCATTAACATCATCTGAATTCTAATAGTTGAGTTATCCCCTTTCCCATTTCATTTTGCATTTATCACACAAATATTCATATCTTATATAAGTTGGTCATTCATCATTCTCATATTTGATACCAGTTACCCATACTCATAAATTCTACTCATTTTTCTGATATTTCATGATTCTTGATATCATGAAATGAAATGTTAGAATAATCTAATTGACTCATTTGTGATTTAATAATATCTTCTGATTTACCATGTAAATTGTTCATATTTTTCTACTTCAGAGTGGTTCAATTACATCTATAATGGAATCCATTTTAGTTTCTATTCAAACCTTCATAACTAATGAATACATCTTTGTCTTTTCGGTTTTTCCATGTTAGATTCACATCATGTTATCATATTAAATTATATTTCAACAACACTTGAATTTACTCTACTTATAATACTCGATCTAAATTCTTGAACCTCTATATCATAAAGTCAATTTATATACTCATTTACGACGTGAAGAATTATCATGTCATTACTTCAAACCAAAGTAATGTAAGTACAACATTCAACAATAATGTTTGTAGGGAAAATAGAGAATAAACATCAGTCCCATCCATCCCATACCATTCATCTCATTATTTTTATAAAAGAACCTTAATTCATTTTATAAAAGCAATCATGAATTTACTCTTCAATTCTTCAACTCAATATTAAATTTATATATAGCTCCTAATAGCTTACTAAACTCTCTTTAGGATGCATTCTCATCCTTTTCATTCTCAAGTTTTGCCTAAACAAAATACACTGTCATTTTCCATTTATTTTCAATAATATGGATTTGTTCCTACTAGATCTATTGTACTACTTTAGGCTTTTGAATGTTCTAATTATATTATACAATCTATATTATGTTTTTCATAAAATCACAATTGTTACTTTATGTTATTTCCTTCGATCACCATAAGCTCTGTCAACCTCTCATGATACCATTACTTTATTTATCCTCAACCATTGTGATATATAACTCATAATGGACCGCAATCCATACAATATTTTAAGGAGTTCAAGTTATCAATAGCCACTACTAAATCATTCAATACCATTGTAAACTATAATGTCATCATTTCATATTATACAATCTACGTCAATCAATAAGTATTGGAATACTTACCTCAATCATTGATATGCTTAAAGAATAAAATAAACCCCTTTGTAAACAAAATACATATGTGTAACATAATGGCCTTATTTAAGATAATGGGATCAACATTATTACAACTGCAATAATCCAAAAGTATATTATTCAATCAATCAATCTAGGACAACATACAATTCACTCATACAAATTCTAAGGTAATCACATCTTGTTCTATACAAAGAAAGGGATATCATCTCTCCCCACTTATTTACATATATAAAGGATAGAGTATATATTTTTCCAAGCAACATTGGGATGCCCTTTATCCCCATTAATCCATGCCTACATAGTAATGATGAATAGATCACAATAATTTCTTGATACTCATTTACCTTATACAATAAAATTCTTTCATATAATATTATAGGATATTCTCTATCCTCAACAATACATGCATTCATATATTTATAAATAAATTTAAACATCCATGAAAATGCGATACCTAAAATTTTGGGATGCTCATGATCTTGTCAATTCATATATTCAAGATAACTAAGCAAGCTGGGCCTACTTACTTGGCTGATAATGTCTCTCCACTTCTTGAGCTTTTATTTCTCAAGCTCCTCAGCTTATCAACAATTCTCAATTGACCTATTAAACTCAAATTCAAAAACAAACTAACTCAACTTCTATGTATACCAATTTTCAACTGAATTCATCTCAAATGTATAAGCAAAACATATGTAATTGGAATATCCTTAATTACTTCATATCATCATTTATGGCAATCAATCATATTATTAATAAGTATAATTCAAAGTGAAATTCAATGTGAATCAACAACATTAGTCATCTTTGCCAAATCATTGAAATCACATGCTTACGGGCTAAGTACAGCACACATTCCATCTTGCATAAAAATTGGTCACAATTAAAACTTCATCAAGGAACCCTCAAAGTTCCTAAGAATATGATTATTAATCTAACAAAACATCAAAATAGGGACATTCCCTCAAATAAACATCTAAGGATCATGTCATATCATGTTGTATCAAATCAAATCAATCTAACAAATCATAAAGATTCATATACTTCTATTGACATAATCAATCAAATTCACAAACTCTAGTAAAACAATAACATTTAACATTCAAACAAGATGCATATAAGCACCACCATGCTTTTGTTGCACTCTATTCCCAATAAATATGTATCACTTCTAAATCATCATCACGCTATCATAACACTATCACATTTCTTCATATCAATATCCTTTGTACAATATCATAACCATTCCTATGAATACAATTTACACCAAATAATATTTATACAAATTTGTAAGTGTCTCTTTTCCCTTACTCATACCTTCAATGTATGACTAATATCTCCCTTAAATTTGAGTGTTCTGCCATATTTCTCATGAATTTATCAATTTGTATTGGCATGTCATTTCCTATTACTTTCAATAACCATTGTCATCATGGTTCTGGGCTTATCTCTTACTTTAAACTTATCATACAGATAAGTTATTGAGCTCTGATACCATCTGTAATGCCCTGCACCCCCACCCTATGCATTTAGGCCATTCTATAGATTATTCTCTATTGTGGCCTATGAAGGACACTACCATTCCTTTTCATCTCAATAATTCCCTATTTTTCTACCAAAATTTTGGTAGAGTCTACCATGTATTTTCAAGATCCAAAACCTGATATACATCAATCAAATACATTTTTAATGTCTATACTAATAATATCCAATCATGAATAAAACTAAAATTTTGATAATTATAAATTAAACCAAAAATGACTCAACTAGCCCAACTTACCCACAGCCCAAAACCTGCATCACCCTACAATGGTAATAAGATGATCGAATCTATCTCAAAATCATAAACTTTTATCACTATTCTAACATGTCATATCAATAGATTTGATATACAATATTTTAATTTTTCAATTAAAATCATACAAATATAAAATGACATTATCATTATACAAATACATAAAGGGGTGCCAATCCCAATTCATCATATGTCTTCACTCTTGCTCATAAATCCTTTACCTAACCTGTCCACTAAAAAAAATGGAATAAGGAGGCCTAAGTCCACATGAGCTCAATAAGTAGGCATGATTCGATAGTAATAACTAATCAAAATAGTATGTTCAAGACCAACATATGATTTCTGTTAGAGAACTCTAACACAGATACCTAATTCGTCGGGCTATGCTTTGCCACGTAGGATCTCTATTCAAAAGAGACTTCTATTTCTTAACTCTACGCAATCCAACATTCATGGGACTGT
>JAYJMB010003034.1:0-14557 GCA_036873735.1 Pouteria campechiana
GAGAGAGAGAGAGAGAGAGAGCGAGCGAGATAGAGAGAGAGAGAGAGAGAGAGAGAGAGAGAGAGAGAGAGAGAGAGAGAGAGTTTCAATGGCAAAAAGGAAATGGGAAGACTTGGAAATGGATTGCTTGGTCAACGTATTTCAACGGGTTGGGGTCCGAGACCTGAGCTTGGCCGTGCCTTTGGTGTGTCGCTCCTGGTGCATGGCCTCTCTTTCACCTCTATGTTGGAACCATCTAAATTTTGAGGGCATGGATGTCAACACGTCTAGTGTTTTTGCGGAGAGATTTATGGCCGAGTACCGTTTGAATCGTTTCTCATTCACAGGCTTTCTCAAGGTGGCAATTAATCGAAGCCGTAGATCAGCTGTCCAGATAATATTACCCGACACATGCATTTCATCGGAGGACTTGGTCTACATGTCGGATGAGTAAGTGCTCTCTTCCAAGAGAAATGTGAAAAACGTTTTATTTTTCATTTTCATACGACAACTGAAAAGTGTTCAACGCATATCTACTGTATCCAAATTTGAGCTGGTCATGAGTCGCTTAAAATGTCGAGGAGCTCTAGCTAGCGGCCTCTAAAAACTCGTTCAACGGTAATGCAGACATTCCACAGCTCAAAAAAAGGTTCAAAAGCCATACATCTCTCAGAGGTTTAAAATGTATCTGAATAAATGTAAGAATGGCTAGTTATATTGGAATGGACAAGCTCATTTAACAACATGGTACCAGAGCTCCACCCATGTTGAGGCTTTTGGAGTTGTATCTAGATTTACAACCTAAAAAAGGCCTTTTGAAATGGGTAGTCGTCTTGGGGTAGCATTTGGCAATTTTAATAGCTTTTATTCCATATTTCTTTTTGGTTTAACATGTTTTTAGCATTTTTTATGGCTTAATCGCTCAGGACAATTGTTTGTGTCTGGGATAAATTAGAACAGGCTCATCAGGCTCAAATATATATATATATATATATATATATATATATATATTCTGAGGCTGTTCATATATTCATGCAAGCTGGCCCTATAGGCTGTGGCTACTTTAATAAGTTGGGCTGCGTGTTACTACTTACGTTTCTAACCGTTGACATATATCACAGATGTCCCATATTAAAGGTCCTTGTTTTGCCCCAGTTGAGAGAAGAAGAAGAAGAGCTCCTACCAAAACTCATACACAAATGGAAGCATCTTGAATGGTTATCTACACGTTTTCTGTCCATTTCTTTTAAGGACGTTGCCAGTGAAATTGGATTTCATTGCAAGAGCTTTACTGGGCTCCAAGCTGTGGGTTGGGTCCTTAACAACGAAGCAGCCACAATTGCTACATGCCTTGGCAAGATTAAGTACTTGAATCTGAGTGGATCATTTCTATCACACAAGAATCTCTTGATGATCTTAGACTGCTGCAAAGAACTGGAAGAACTTCAAGTGAAATTTTGTGCCGGTTTTACTGTTGACAGCGAGGTATTGAAAAGAGGTTACCGTCTTAAGACATTTGATTGCACGGGATCCTCAGTGGCGTTTCTGGATGAATGCTGCATGCAATTTGACAGTGCCCATTAAAAACAAGATGAGAAAACACATTTCTAGTGTCATATCCACTCGACAAATAGTGAAGCATTTTGTTGATCATAACAAGCAGAGTGCATGTATGAGATTGGTTATTTGATGGTAATGGATCCCAATCATCACAACAGTGACTTATGAATAGGCCTATTTCATAATTGCAGCTAAAACTGTTAATCGAAAGAATAAAATATTACCATAATTAATATAAATATGCTCAATATTTGTGGTAATCTTTTCAACTCTCATCACTGAAATTAAACTATCACTTTGAAGAAAAAGAAGAATTTTATTTATAAGGAAAGAGTCTACAGAAATCTGCTTTATTTACCAGGACAAAGGCGGAGTATCAAACATCAGTGCTATTACAGAATGAATTGAAACTAGTTGTTTGGAAGCATCGTTGGATTGAATTTAATCCGATGACTCCAAAGACAAACTATCACAATAAAAAGAGACAAGACAATGAATTTAGGAATAGGGTATTATGTCTCATGTCATAGGTTTTCTTGGAATACGCGTCAGGCTTTTAGCATACCGCTTCCATTGTCCACAACCAGTGCAGCGACGTCTTCATCTCCATTATTGCCAGCAGCATCATCTGTGGATTCAGCGCCCACGTTGACATCAAATCAAGTGTCCATTGGGCGGCTACTAAGCACTCATTCTTTTCCACAACAGTTACAAGAAGGAGAACAGACAGGAGAAAGAAAGCCTTGGAAGCCATGCTTGTATATCTCTGTGAAATAAAAAACGAAACCTTGGCAGACAAAGTGGGCTACTGAGGAGAGCATTTTATAGCCATGGGCAAATCGAAGCGTGTTCCCAAGTGGGATCCAAGCACAAGCGCTTATGGACACATAAGTTTTTGCAAAAATCATGATGATGGTGACCGTCTGAAATTCAAAGACTCTTTCACGTCGATTGGATGACCAATACAAAGACTCCCACCCAAAAAATCTTCTACGTAGTACTAAAAATGATGAGCACCCACACGGCAATGTTAATTATTACAAGCCAAAAGAATGAACACCATATATATTCTGTACCAATTTAATTCTAATTATATTTCCAATGATTCAAGTCAAAACGTGCTAGCTAGATAAGAACAAATTATTAAGCAACATATATTTCACTCCCCACGAAGACAGTTATTTCTTTTGTAATAACCTAGATTTTATTTATTGCATAATTGTATTTTATGTTGATATGTTAGTAGTTGAAAATTTGACCGTTGACTGTAAATTTTAAAATTTTAAAAATTTATTTATTATTTAAATTTCAGCAATCCATGTTAGAATCACGGTCAATGAGAATAGAGGTCAAGGATTCGAGTTTTAGATTTATGAGATTTAAGTGATTTTATTTTTTTGCCCTTTTTATTTTTGAAGAGTGAGACCCACAAGAGGATAAACCTTATCCTTTTATCCTTTATTATATTAGTTGCAAATTAATTATGTAACAAAGAAAGTAAATCTAGGTTAAATTATGATGGAAAAAAGGGAGTCCTCCCATAACGTAAATAGGGCTTTCTAAAACGTAGCTAGAGACGTTTTTGTGATGATTAGAAAAGAAGGGGAGTAGGAGAAAGGCAAGAAGATAGATTTGCTATGGAGGCTCATTGATAAAGCAAAAGGGGTCTCAGATTTTCTTTCGTAGATCTTTAAATCAATAAGTAGAAGATGTTTTTGCATTAGTTAGATTTTACAAAATTAATGCATCAACTAGATTTAGAGATTTAATGCATTAGATTTGCATGCATTGATTTGATTTTTAATTAATGCATAAAATTTTTTAAGAGAGCATATTAATTGGATTTTTATAAATTAATATGCTAGATTTATGGAGATTTAAATGCATGATTTAGATGAATGATATTCATATATTAAATATACAAATCTTGGATTTATATATTGTTTGGAATGATTTATATGCATTTATATGCCTAAAAATATTATTCAAAGCATGATTTATATAAACTGACTTGTTGAATTTCTATTTGATGTTAGAATAATATATTTTCAGAATATTATTGATGTGGAAGATACAGATTATTATTGACAATTAGAATAATTGCTTATTTAGATTTGATAATGGCTAAGACTTAGATTTTCATGCATGATTTACAATGGATTCCACAAATGTTTTGTGCATGTTATCAATAGAGATTAATTTCTAAAATTTTTGGGAAATTCAAATCCAAAAAAATCAGGTTTTTTGGGGAAGATCCGAACCCTGGAAATCAGGTGGAACGTTGCCCACCATCCTTGACTCCCCCTCTCGTTTTTCCCTTGTTCGGCACAAGTGAGATAACGTCTAGGCCGGCCAGTGCCTGGCCCAGTGTCTCTTCCCATTCAGCCCCATCCAACGAGCCGGTCTAAAGAGCCCAGCTAGATCCAGAAGCAGAACGAGCCCAGTTCTGTGCCCAGTGAGGATGGCGCAGGAGCAAACAACCCAGGCGGGATTGGCACCGACGGCCTAGACTCGCTGGCGGCGGTCGAACGAATATATGTCCCTTATTTTGGGATTTTTCGATCTCGATTTTTTGTGATTAGATAATCCATTTTTGGATTTTTGGCTCTTCCGAATTCACAGAATGGGTCATATTTTTTAGATTACAGTCAGATCATAAAGTTTGATTGAATAGCAACCAAGGGATGAGATTTTTACTTCCCTATATTAGAGCTTGTGGTCCACCAAACTGGTCAAATGATTATTAAAGATTTTTACCTAATAGGATACTAGAATTCAAGATGATGATGGTGAGCCATATGAAAATTCAGTTATCGCCTTCCATGATAATTGGAGCGTACGAAAACTTGGCCCCGCTAGTCTTTTTACGTGGTCCTAAAAATGGTGAGAGAGACTCTCCGGAATGAAACATTATACCAAGCCAAAAGAATCAACAGCATGCCAATTTCCCTGAACGTGTTAGTAACCTTCTTGTGGGTGAGGGTTTATTCATGAGATACGAAAAACTCTTTAGCCGCATATAATACTAGATATTTATTAATTTTGATTATCTGTCATCTAATTCAACAAATCTTGATCTAAAAACAGATACAATATCCCCAGTTAGTTAGTGGCCAAGCGCTCATGGAGTCGTTGAAATTGCTCAGCAATCTTATTCCCCACGAGAAGGCTGCTGCTTTTCCATCAGAAATGTAGGCTTTCTTACGCGTTCTGGTTGAAGTTTCAAATATGTTTCCCAAGTTTGAAACATCCATTCAACTCGGCTAGCTAATCAGGGGAAGCGGATTGTATGTAACCCCCGGTTACAGGCTTACTCTATGACCGGGGTGAAAAGCCGACCACATGCTGTATGGTGTAATCATCGCATCCCACATCCGTCCAAATATATATAGTATTCATATAAAGAATCTCCAAGACCCGAAAATCAGGTGAGCCGCAACAAAGAAGAATGTGAAGAATGGTGTTTTCTGTTATATATGCATAAGCTAAATCATTAAATATATATTTTTTATTATAAAAATAATAATTAAATTTAGTAAAGTAGAAAAGTGGGTTGTATCATGATTTTTGAAGGAAACATTTATATTATTTTTACTGTGGCCCATTTGATTGTGTAATTTTACTGATATTTTATATGAACATAATATATTAGATTTTAAATTTTGTGAGCAGATTTAATGATTACAGCATACAGTGTGTGGCACACTTTTCACTGTTTATAGCCGAGGTTAGAGAAGGTTATACCAACGTCGTTCTTCAATTGAATTACTTATTTGACTCTAATTGTAGGGATTTAAATCCCTAATTTCCCTTCTCCCAACGTTCACATGAATCCAATTGAATCACACTAAATGTATAAATGGACTTCTTTTGAACAAAAAATGACAACAACAACTAAAAAAAGAAAAAAAAAAAAAAAAGAAGTCCAATGTTGAGTCGGACTGCATTTCATCCCTCTCGTCTTCGTTTTAGTCCTAACTATCGCAAATATGAATTTTCCTCTTGATTGCCCGTTTGGATAGTCCGTATCTATTTGTAATTTTTATCTTTTTGCTCACAAAGTTCTTGGAATCATCCAAGTAATGTTCCACACTACTGACTAAGAATTAGAAAGTTGGGTGCATTAATTGGCCTTAAAAATGGCCAAACATAAATTTGACTGCTAGTGTATTGCACATTTATCAAAGAATGACTTAAAGTATTTCCATTAAATATTTCCACTAATTCACAACATAAAGGGTTTTTTTTTTCCATTTGTGTTCACGACATCTGACAAGTGGAAGATTGCCAGCACTGTCCATACGAAGATTAAATGCTACATTTCAGAAAACCTTCACCCAACCACATCCCACACGAAGGGCGTGTTTGAGGCAAAGGAATGCCAAAATCTCTTTTTCTTTTCCTTTTATGCTGATGTGTTATTTAACCATTTTATCCTATTTTCTTACATTATTTCTTACCGTTTTTCGCTAAGGATGTATTTAGCTTGAGATAAATAAATAAATATATATATATATATACGCATATACACACACATGAGGAATAGGAAAGTAAATGAAGTGTAAAATAAAAGGCGATGATATAAGAAATATAATAATGATGTTAGTTATAAATCAATATATTTTAAAATATAGATAGAAATTAAAAATAAAATAATTATGAATAATTAAATATCATATTGGTATAGGTTAAGTATCTTTTACCTCAAACCAAATGCACTAAAAAAGTTGAATTATTTCGTCTTTGTTTCTTTTATGAGAGACATCGTCTCTATATAATAGTGACATCATTATTATTATTATTTTTTTTTTCCTTATCCTTTACATCTCTTCTAGCTCAAACAAACTAAATACACCCAAACAATATATATTCTTACCCAACTTGACTTACATCTCTTCTAGCCCACAAAATGTGTTCTCACCCAGCATGATTTCAAAGGTTGGAAATGATGTAATCTACGATTTCATTTTTTGAAGCTCCATTCATGCATGGTGCTTTACATGGACAGTAATCAATTGCTGCCTCTTTGCGCAGCGAACTCGCAATAATCAAATCTTCATCTACCTTTCTGCCGTAGACCAGCAAACGATTTGACTGGGCCAGTGGGCCACATGCGCCCTTTTTACCTGGACTCGGAAAGAATTCTTCCCAATTTTCAAATTTTCCAAAGGCCAAAAGAAAAAAAAATCTTAATTTTATTCTAGAAACCACTGATTTTTGTCCAGCAAAATAGCTGTACGTTGAGGGAGGCAATCTGTATTGCTGTGCAGTAGAGTCCACATCTTGATTTGAACTTGCACAAATATCTAGCCGAAGTTGTTGTTTTTTTAACTTTTTTGGGGATCTTTTGTATTATTATCCTTTGCATAATTCGTTCTCCCGGGCCCCGATCTTTTTCGTTATTGAATTATTTAAAATACATTTTGGATATGGCGACAATGACAACCATGGATTCAATGAACCTTTATTCCTTTCAAAAGCTTTCAATCTCTATCTGCCCATCTTTTTCCTTCGAAGCCGCTATCCTGACACAGGTTGCATTGGGAATGATGAAAAAAATATAATTAATATATATGATATTGAAGGATGGTAAAGAGAATACTTAACTCTTTTACTTTGATGTGATTATAAACAGAATTGATCTGCTTAAGATTTACTTAAATAAAGTGCAGGCTATCAGAATATGCAACCGAATGCATATTCAAAATCTCAAAGACAGTGATGATAATCTTAAAGAACTCAGATTGAAACCTAGAGAATGCACTAGCTTTTTAGGGAGAGGAGTGGCTTAGGTGTGCTAAGATTTTTGTTGCATCTAATCTTTTATAGTAAAAGGGATTTTTCTTTTTATAAAGAACTTATCTTTAGTATCCTAAACTAATTAGGTAACTATTCTCCCAAAAGCAACCTACTTATTTTGCCCAAATGTGTGGTGTGGATGCACATACATTTTTTAATCACGTGCAACAACTCACACTCGTACACACTCACATGGTGTACATCATTATATCGTAAGCATTTAAAACTAATCTTATCTCTTAATACTGGGAAATGAAACATGTGACCAAAATAAAAAAATACAAAGCTAAGGAGCACTACATTAAGTCATCATCAATCTAATATAGTAGCTATCTTATGAAATCTCATTATACCCCAAATTATCATATCACACAAGATTCAAACACCTCTAATCCCTTAATTACTAAATATGAGCATGTTTGAATTATTTTCGTTTGTTTGTACTCATGATCATACTAAATAACAAATATTCATATGATTGCTCGGGCAATGAGCTACAAACCAACTGTGTAAATCAGATAATTTTTCTTTAGAATCTCATGTCAATTCATTTTAACTCAACTGCTTTCCTAGAATGGTCCGCTAGAGCATTTAGATATACTCTTTGGATGCAAACTAAGGTAGCAACGTCAAGTTTTAATTTCATAATATAGACCTAAATTCCTGAGGGTATTAATAGGATTCAAACAATTTAAGGCTCACACAGTACCGAAGTAGGGATCTATTCGATTACTCCTTTAAATCGATCGACTTAAACACATGCAGTATAAAATGCATGCTATGGTGGAGCTCCCACTTAAGTTAGTCATGCTCTTAAACACCATATGGACCTTGTCCAAATGCTCCCACTCACATTTGACCTGCTCGTTTTTCAAGACAGGTGTTACATAAACATCTTCTTGTCTAACTTACATCCGGTTATCCTAAGCTATACAGAGGTGTGGAAATTCTCTGCATTCGACTAACCAAGTAGTCTCATCTCTTTTCATTAGAGGTGACTCATAAAATTATAGAATGATCCTTACACGAAGGCCATCACTTATGAACATGATCAAAAGTAATACATTTAGAGTCTCAACCTACCTACTACTCAAGCATTAGGGAGATCAGTCGTGTGAGAGGATTGATCAACATGCTTAGTGGCTATTATTATTGAAATATGGGCTATCACATGGATAATACACAGAGTAATAAGGCATGCATATAGTAAAATAAAAGAAAATAAATATCATATTATTTATGTAAATGCATCAAAGTAATAAAATGTCATTCATAAGATGTTTAGAAACAAAAGTAGCAAATACAATAACTCTTAGAGCAAGTGATGAACTTATCATTTGCACTTAAATACGCTTCAATCTCAAAGTATTAATATGCTTATAGAACAAATCTCCTAGAATAGACTTGGTGAGCAGATCCCTAACCATATCATCTGTTAGGATATACTCTAAAATGACATGGCCTTTTGCAATATGATAGCGTATGAAGTGAAGTTGTGTGTCTATATACTTTGTCTTACCATAGTACTTCGAATTCTTGACATATGCGATAGCAGCTGTGTGATCACAATAAACAATAACAGTTTTATCTGCATGCTTCGTTACATCAAGACTCCCTAAGAATCTTCTTAACTATCTAGCCTCTTGTACTGCTGTTGTACAGGTTACGAACTCCGACTCCATCATAGATAATGAAACTAAATCTACCTTCTTGCTTCACCATGAAATCGTCCCACCTTCAAGGAAAAATGCGTAAGTTGACATAAGATTATGTTCATCTCTATCAATAGACCCATCAGCATCAGCAAAACTATATAATTGAAGATTTCCACCATGATAGCATAAAGCTAAATTTGTTGTTTCTTGGAGATAGTGAAAGATTCTTTTAACTATCGTCCAATGAGCAGATCCAGGATTACTTTAATAATGACTAATCACGCTAATTGCATGAGCCAGATCAGATCTTATACATAATATAGGTACATTAAGCTACCAACTGCACTAACTTATGGAACAATAGCCATCCTTTCTCATTTTTCCCTAGTCGTAGGACATTGTTCAGTCATAAGCACAAAACCCTTCTGAATGGGAGTATCAATAAGCTTACTACATTTGAAATCTTTTTAAAATATTCCTAATATAAGTTTCTTGCGACAAAGTAAAGAATTTTTTAATTTTAGATATTCATTTATTACCAACTGGTTTACATCCTGGTGGTAAGTCTATTAACTCCCAAGTATGATTCTTAGCCGTAGAATCAATTTCCTCTTGCATGGCTTCAAGTCATTTTATTGAATCAAGTGATGCTAAAACTTCAGAATATATAGTTGGCTCTTGAGAATCTACTACAGTCAGGTTCACTAAGAACTCACCCTTGATTTCAAAATGTCGGCGAGGAATATTTTCTCGAACACTTCTCCTCAATCTAAGATTTTCAGGATTATCTAACTCTCCTAGTTCATCTTGTAATGAACTACTCCCACTATTTTCTACCATGTAAGGAACAATTAAGAGTTCACTATCTTGTATATTTGATGAGAATGAGTTGTCAGACGGATCTACCAACTCATACAAAATAAGATCAGTTTTAATTTCACCAATTCTGGAAAAATCCTCTTTTAGAAAATCCACATCTCTAGATTCAATTTCAGTCATTCCTCGATTTTGATGTTCACCATACATCACATACCCTTTTGAATGTTTAAGATATCCTATAAAAACACATTTATAAGACCTAAGAACCAATTTGTCATATTTATGTGACATGTTGTGAACATATCTGGCACATCCTCATGGCCTCGGGTTATCTAGATTTGGTCCTATACCATTCCACAACTTATATGAAAGAGTTGGAACCGGTTTTGAAGGCCCACAGTTCAAGACATAAGAGGTTGTCATGAGTGCATCTCCCCAGAACTTAATTGGAAGATTAGTTTGCGTCATCATGGACCTAACCATGTTCAAAAGGGTACGATTCCTACGTTCTATAACACCATTTTGTTACGGAGTGTATGAAATTGTTAATTGCTGCTTGATCCCTTTTATCTCGCAATATTCTCTGAACTGATCAGATAGATACTCTCTCCTTCTATCAGTTCGGAGAACCTTAAGGTGAGAGTTTTCTGATTCTCAACTTCTGCAACAAAGCGTTTGAAGCACTCGAAAGCTTTAGAATGATGAAATAAGAGAAACGTATATCCATATCATGAGAAATCATCAATGAACATGATAAAGTAACATGCACCATTTCTAGATCTCATGCTCATAGGACCATAAATATTAGAATGAATCAAATCTAAAGGATATAAAACTCTCGTAGCCTTACCAAAAGGCTTTCTACAAGCTTTTCCTACTATGTATGACTCATAAAGAGGAAGTTTAACTTTGGAAAGTAAACTCAATAATCCATTTCTTACTAAACGAACCATTCAATCTTGGCCGATGTGTCCTAGTCTAGCATGTCATTTTGCACATTCAGAAATAATAGTAGAAGATGAAGAGGGAGACATACAAATTGTTGTATTTACTTTGCCAAAATATTTTGAGCCTAATTCTAATAAAAAGAACTCATTACTCATTGTTCCTTGACAAAATAATGTTCCATCATTGTAAATAGACAAATCATTACTATTAAATAAGAAAGAATATCCAAAACTAATTAACTGTCTGACTGAAATTAGATTACATCGAATAGAAGATGCATGAAGCACATCAGACAGAAGCAACATGCACCCATTATGTAGATTAAGTTAATATAAACCAACTCTAAAAACTTCTTCCTGTGCTCCATTTCCCATAGTGACATATCTTGTGCCCTTTGTAAGATGATAATAGTCTAAAAATCCAGCTCTATCGGCAGCTATGTGCTTAGTTGCACCGGTATCTACAATCCAAGCGGAAGGAGAGTGAGTCACAAACACATGTGACAAACAAATATTAGACTACCAAGGTCAGGACATACCTTCTTTAGTGCACTGCACTCATTAGCAAAGTGACATTTCTCTCCGCAATTGTAACACTTAAGTTTGGATTTATCCTTTCTACCAGTGCGCTTGCCTTTGGACTTCTTTGACCACTTGCCTTTAAACATCAAACTCTGTTGATTTTTTCCATTCTTCTTTTTATGGTGGGGTCCATGACCCTTATGTTGTGAGGAAGATGAGGCAATCATCCCAGTAGGAAGACTCACCTGAATGCGCTCCGTCTCTAGTTTTAAATGCCTGAAAATATCTCCAACTGTCTTGATACTCTCATTATGAGTGAGTATCAACTTAACCTGGGTCCACTTAGGATCAGGTAATGAATAAATGATTTGTAGAATTTGCTCAGCCGGTGAGAGTTTTAGTCCAACTGATGCAATCTTTCTTGCCATATTAGACATTTCAGCAATATGCTCAATCATGGTATGTTTGGGGTTCAGTCTATACTGATCGTACTTCATTATTAAGATATGCAACTCAGATTCTGAAGTACTCCAAAATGAATATGCAGCTGATCCCACATTTCCTTGGCAATTGGAAATTTCTCAAATTTCCTGACCAAAATGTTGTCCATGCAAGCAAGCATCAAAAACTAAGCTGATTGGTCCTTTCTAACCCAGTTTTCATAGGCTTTTTTATCACACCCGTGTTGTGCTGTATTACCCTTTGCAATGGGTTCCTTAACCTAGGTCAGATGACTAAGTAGTTTTTTATCGTGGAGAAGGTACTGATCCTTCTTATGCCATATATCAAAGTTATTCTCATTCAATCTTTCACCTTTTACTAGATCAGTAAGGAAACTTTTCGTGGCCATCTACAAATATTGAAAAAAAATTGCCTTAGCCCAAAATTTCTAAACATAACATTCTCATATTATTAAAGACTTCTAAATTCCTTTCTAAATCTCAAAATCAAAAAATTTGCTAAACTCATAAATCATTTCTTGTAATAAAGAAAGAAATAAAGTGTCTAAAATAAATGAGAATGTACCACATAATTATATACATAGCATAATTAATAGCTAATTCAATCTTATATTCCGCATCGACATACATAAAAAAATATCATGAATATCATATATCATCTAATTAACAAATGATCAAGATAACAATTAAAATATAAATAAATATATCATTCAACTAGTCAAACCACATAGTTTATTAATTTATTTTATGCAATAAACATAGAATACATGTCTCTTTCAAAGTTATTCATGAATATCTCAAAGATATAGTCATATTTTTGGTAATCTGATTCAACCAATGAATCTAGAACATCAAAAAAAATATTATTATTTAATCATTAAAATCTTAATTATAGTAACATTAAAACTAATTCATAACAATTTGTCATGCATAATAGTAACTAGATCATGAATAGTTATCTATAGTAACAAACAGTGCACAACAGTAATATGAACAATGTTAAACAGTGCGCAAACAGTGTCTCATAAAGCAAAAAATAAAATAAATTATTCGGCGTTACTTGACTTTGATCGATTAGGCTACCAAAAAAAAATTCAAATCTAATATGCTTCTAACACTTTGCAATGTTGGAATTTTCTAGCCAGATGAGAAACAAAATGTGCAATGGTGCCATGCGATTTTCTAACACTATTCATGTGCAAATCCCAATATTGCATAGCAAAAAATATGGCATGTATTCTAAATATTTAATTAACATAAACTCATCATGCTAATTCCCATCACTTTTAATCTTAATATTAAAAGCAACAAATAAATTTTTTTAATCCCTTACAATATCAATATATATATAGGGATTAAAAAATTATTAAATCCAAAAACCCCAAAAATAAAATCATGAAAACAAATTTCGTGACTTTCTTCTTAAAAAGAGATTTAAAATGAATTTAAATTTAAGTAAATCACATACAAACCAGCTCTGATATCATTGATGGAAAAATATAATTAATCAACATGTGAAATTGAAAGATCGTGAATAGAAGATTACCTCTTTACTTTGATGTAATTACAATTGGAATTGATCTGCAAAAGACTTACTTAAATAAAGTGCAAGCTACCAGAGTCTGCAACAGAAAGCACGTTTCAAATCCTAAGGACGGTGATAATGATCCTAGAGAACTCAAATTAGAACTTAGAGAATTCACTAGCTTTTTAGGTAGAGGAAGAGTGGCTTAGGTCTGCTAGGATTTTTGTTGCATTTAACCACTTATAGCAAAAGGGGTTTTACTTTTTATAAAGAACTTATTTTCAGCCACTCTCCCAAAAGTAACCTACGTATTCTGACCCAACTTGGGGTGTGGATGCACATGCGGTTTTTAATACCGTGCAACATGGAAACTGCTTTGGGTGCCATGTTCCACTGCCTCTCAGTCAAAAGGAGCTTTTTTTCTTGTTGTACGCCTGGCTGGCTTTATGCTTGTGGTGCAAAGGTAGGTTGACTTACCCTCCCATCCCTGGCCATTCATCTGACGGTCCATCATCAACAGAGCAAAACCAAATTATCTTCTTGCTTCATCAGCATGGCACCCATTTAAAAATGCATGTCAAAGAATAACCACACCCAATGAACAGAATTCATTAGCAAAGCGCATGTTAAGCAGTGGGTTTCATTACTATATCCGTTTGTGGCTTTGCTGTGTTTGGAGTTAAATCATTCCTATTTAATAAGATATTATTTTTTATTTATGTACACTTAAACACGTCTTACATCTGTCTAGTTGATCATAAGAGAAGATTTTAAAAGCAGGTTTTTTTATTTTTTTTTATTTGTATATCAATTTGTTAGTTTTAAGTTCAAGCTCATGCCTCCTAACTTGCAAAGGTTTTCTGGGATGGATTTGGCCTTTCTAATGATAAATTAATTAATCAAGATGCAATTGAGACAAGTAGGTCCAAATACAACGTCCTTAATTTTTTATCAGGTGGACAGCAGCACATGCCCATCACTTCACCAGACTGAGATGAAAGAAATCATATAGCGAACATGGCTTCTTAATGCATCTTCTTTTGGTGCTGCTTTAAGCAAAGGGCAGAAGCTGCACAATCTTCTACCACCACTATCATGTGGTGCACAGACAACATGATGATGTGGGCCACTTCTGGATCAGTTCTGGTGGGAAGAGTAGGGCCGCGTGTCTTGCCCATCATCAAACCAATAATTGGATGGAATGTGCATATGACTCTCTCTCTCTCTCTCTCTCTCTCTCTCTCTCTCTCTCTCTCTCTCTCTCTCTCTCTCTCTCACACACACACACAC
>JAYJMB010003036.1:0-14555 GCA_036873735.1 Pouteria campechiana
TATATATATATATATCTGGCTATTTACTTATTGTCCTAATTGTATTTTTTTGTATAATTATTTATATTTTTAATTATTCATTATGCTTATTTTAACTTTATTTACTTATAGCTAGTATTATCTTTTGTTTTTCTGACATTATATCTGTTCGATACTTTCTAACCCACTAATCACCTCCTTAGGAATTGAGAAAGAGCACATAAATAAATAAATAAATAAATAAATAATATAATATAATCTAATAAGTAAACCAAAATTTCAAAAAACTGGCATGACAGAATACAAAATAAGGATTGAAAAAAAAAAAAGCAAAAAGAAACATGATGGCTGAACTCTAGCGTGGCCAAAATAGCTTAAGATATTGGCCAGCCGATGGGTGTTCCTGATCAAAGCTAGATGGGTGATTATCTATGATTAGTGGGAAAGTAGTGGTTGGGATTGTCTTGATGGTTCTTGGGCTTTCTCACCAAATGCCAAACAGGCCTTTGTGGTGCAGCATTTCTTGAGTAACAAGCCGCTTAATTGGTCTTTAATTAATAGGATAGTTTAATGTTGATGGAAGCAGAAGACTGCTTCATGAGCTTGCAACTGGGAGAGAATATTGAGAGCTTGGAGCGCAAGCCAAGGAATATCGACAAAGCTGCAATCATGGGGCTTCTTTAGTGCTGATAGTTGACTATTTTTCTTTACCAGCTCTGCAAGAGATCTCACTTAGCTAGCCATTTTGTGGGTCTTGGACAACCTAACTCGACTGCAACGAATGGGTCAACATTAATCCCATGTATGGAAACTTGTGGTAGACCTAGTGTTGGCTTTCTCTCTTTTAGCGGATTATCAATAGACTAACTTTAGTTAATAGATTTATTGATTCTCTGTTATTTTCTAGCTTTGTCACTAAAACGGGTGTAAGATTAGCAGATATTTTCAGTTGTCAGGTTTTGAAGTCCTAAGTGTTTTACATCTTCACTTTGAATTGAATTAAACTGGTTCAATAAAGCAATTTGGATTATAAGGCTTGGTATTATAAATGCTTGGATTTGGCCGCATGAAAATGTATGCGTGTATACTTGTACATACATTATATCTTTGGTTTTGGGTTTGGTGTTAACCGTTAATTGTCCCAACTATACCTTGATGCATATTGCCATCATATCTATAGAAATTTCAACTTGGCGGAGTTCTTGTTTTATTTCAATCCTGTTTATTACAAAGACGAGGCTATATTTTTCAACTTACAGTAAGAAAAGACATTTTTTTTTTTATGAAAATCAAGAATTTTTCCATATTTCGGCTGATAACAAAAAGAAAAGTGTGATATTTAAAAGTCAATTATAACCTTCTTTTATTTGAAACAACATTTTTTCCTTACTATTTGAAGTGAGATATGATATCTTGTGCTCACGCAAAATGACAATGCCCTGGCCAAAAATTTGGAGAGGTCCATTTATTATCAGGCAGGCCACACTCATATCGGAAAACACTATGATGTTCACTCCAATATATTTCTTTGCATGCTTCACTTAATTCAGAAACTTCAAACACATACATGCAAATGGGAAAATAACTCTCATCCTAACAGCTTGCTGCTTGAAAATCATACAGAAAAAAAAGAAAAGAAAAGAAAAGAAAATATAACTTGGCATAGCACTGAAATTCTTGGACAAAGGAATCATTCCATCATTTATAAAATGCACTTGGAGATCATTATTGGCCTTAGAGAATGATCAATAGAAAAGTTTAGGATCTTGGCATAAAGGTTTGAAGTCTTCAAGCGCATTGATATTTTATTTGAGATATGTGATTACATGGTATTTAGTAGACAGCTTACAAATGTCCTCATTTGCACTCACTGGAAGTTTAATGACAGTGCAGCAAATGCGTCTTGAGAATCCGAGATAAGACTGATTTAGTTACATCCTCAAATGTAATCTTCCAACATCTGTGCTTTTGAAACCATTGAACAATAATCCCATTTTCTTGACAGTTTGTTTATCACGGAGGAGTTCTCACTTTCCTCTGCAACATATCTATTCACACCCATTTCAGTCCAAGTTGATTCCCCAATGCCTTCTTTGTGAACTTCACTTGTACCGATATTGCAATCTTTTGAAAAGGATGTAACTTACTCCCTGGTTGCTTTTGTAGTTTCACCAAAGGTTTATGTAATTTTTTAAGATGGCCCTTCATCCTTCCATCCCTATTCAGATGCTGAGTGTCGAGTGATGGCAATATCCTTTTCTTGTAACCATCTTTGAAGGCTTTGTCACTGTTCAACCTTTCCATGAACTTCTCAACCTCAAGAGAAGAAAGATCAGAAGGCAACAAAAAGAGTGAAATTGGTATAATGAATAGCCATGGTAGGGGACAGCCATCTGAACAAACCTGTAAACAAGGAAGCTCGCTCAAAGTGATTATATCCCTCTTTGCACCAAACTTTTCGACAAAATTCAGGAAAGGCTGATTTTGGTTAAAGAATGCTTCCTGAAAATAAAAATATATAGCATGTTTATAGATGATTTACTCTGTAATAAGATTAAAAGTGGCTGAAATACTTTTGACTGTGCAAGTTCATATGATAAGAGGTTCATCTTTGGTGTGTCCTTGATGAATTTGATGAAATGATTGTACCCAATTAGATTCCGCTAGCCAAAAATGCTTTGGATGTATGAAATGTTACAAAAATAAAGAGGTTTTTTGCATTTAAAAAGGATTCCAAGCTCAGCTCTGTTTGCTTTCTTCGATCATTGCAGATGAATCTTCTTTAAGTTTCAGTCTAAAGCCATTAAACAGAAAATAAAAATTCTTAACAAGAAGAGAGCTGTAGCTTCACGAAGCTTTGAACCTCACAGACAAGAGTATTGCCAAAAGGGCTGAAAGGTTCATTAAAAAACAGCACCACTTCAAGACTTTGATTTTACTTTATGTAAACAGAACATTGAATGAAATACAGGCTACAAACTAGCAGATGTATTCCATTTGGGCCTATGACACCCAAAAGCAACTTGATGAAAAGTGGAAGCTACAGTACCTCTTTTTCGCGCTTTATCAGTTCCAACAGTCTGTTGTAAATTGCAGCTCTTTTCTGGTTTAGTGCAACCAATCCCTTCTCCAAGAAACGAATCTCCTTATCCATGCACTTCTTTTTCTCCTTAAGAATTTCAAACTTCTTCCTAAGTTCTTGTCGCCCCTTTCCCATTCCAACCAAATCAACGCCTATCACCTACAGCAAAAGAAGTGTTCAAAACACTAGAAATGAAGAAGCTTTTGAGTTCACTCAAATCAGGTAGAAGTGCTTTCAGTTCAAACAGATTTCAATACAGGCATTTAAGGAGAAACATACTTCAACATGTTGTTGAATTTTGTTTTTTTGATCCAAATGGCTGCTGAACCTTTGCCTCTGGAGGGGTATTAGCAATAACTCGCTCCCTCGTCCCTTCAAGTAATTTGATAATACTAAGCAGCCGTCTCTCCTTGACTGAGGTCTGCCTCTCATGTTGAATGCGAAGACCCAAGCGCTTAACCTGTTTTGAAAGCACCCATATGCATAGTCAAATGCATGAGACTTCAAAATACGTTGCAATAATTAAGTAAACGAATTTTATGCTTTAAGCTTACTAGACGATTAAGCTCTTCCTCCGAAGAGCACAAGTTCTCACTCTCCTTTCTTCTAAATGCTTGGATGACTCTTTGCAAGTACAACGTAAAGGGTTCTCAATTCCCTTATCTTGCTTTCTAACCTCGCACGGTATCGCCCATCCTCTCTAGAGAGTGGCCCAAGTTGATAATCCAAAAGTCTTCTATCCAACTGAACAACAAAAGAAAAAATTGTATTCGAAATAGGAGTCGTTTGATTATAGGCATGTCCATGACTGTTGGCAATGATCTAATTGGAGAAAGTTCTCGACGCTTGTAGTTACCCTTTCACTCTTCAATTCTTTAATAAGCTGAACATATTCTTGATTCTTCTGCCAAATATCATTCTCAGCCAGTCGTATGTCGGCTTTCATACCTGGATCTTCGTAGTGACGGAACTTGACAAAATAAAAAGAGTGAATCTGTTTTGGTGCAGGGAACTTCTCAACGTCTGTTGGAAAGACAGAATCTTGTTTAGGATCATTAGATGTTGTTCTGTGGGACACATCAACCATATAAGACTGAATGGTTTCTTCGGACTTCAATCCATGACTTGGCTTCACATTACTGGCATCTCCTTCGATTCCACCATTGGATTTCCCTTCATTAGCCTCCATTTCCAAATTTTCCACCAACAACCTGAAAATGGTCATATTCAAAGCAAATGAAAAAAGCCAATGGATTGTCTGAAAATTGTTCACGCATCATCCTTCATCCTGGAATATTGGAAATGTTTTCGCGCATAGTTAAGAATCAAGACGACGGGAATGGAGTATTGTTCATATTTTCTGTCTTGTAGCCACAAAGGTCCCTTTGCATCATTACTGTTACCTGAAAATTAGACTAAATGAATGCTTCAGTGTTTGCCGGCATGTAATCAGAGGCAAGTAAAGTTTTGATTTTACAAATTCTAGTAAAATTTTCTGTTTTTCTAATGATATAATCTCAAAAGGTTTTAATCCTTTAGCATCCTGAGCCGAAAGAAGCCTAAAATGAAAAGAGAAATGGAAAGAAGTTTAAGAACAGATCACCATGAAGGCATCCATATAACAGCAATGGAATCATAGAAAACAAAGCAAAGCACAAGGCACATCATACAATCAAACCAAAAGAATGCCCAGAACTCAACTCACAGGAAAAAATCCTTCCAATGTGTTAGAACACAAATTCAAACCCCGTGCAAGATAGGAAGCAAAATGCTAAGACTGGAAATCAAGAGAGAAGCAGCAGAGAATCAATAGAAAAAATTGCAGTTACCTTGAAAGCATGGTGAAAGTTTCTTTATGTTGAAGATGAGCGGAGAGACTTCCTCGTACCGCCACTATGTAGTGTGTTTGGATGACGTACGAGAGAAGGAACGGAGATTGTCCTGTTTAACTACTGCTTGACTGGAGAGGCAGGAAAGGAGGATGGGCATTTTTAATTTATTATTTTGTAACTAATTTCAGAATGAGATTTGCGCGAGTGAGAAAGAAAGGAGCCTCTCCATTCATTAGGTGAATGGATGCATGATATCATGCCGAGGTTATGAATGGGTTGCGTTGAAATTATTTCTAAATTATATGATTTAATTGTTGGCCTTCACATCTCTCCACATTCGCCTCATTGTTTTTTCTTGCATTTTAGTATGAAAAAGAAATTTATCGTGTTTTATTGAGTAATTAACATAGCGTACTCATTTAAAATAAATTTGAAACAAAATTATTATAATCAAAATTATCAACTCCAGATTTTTTAAAATCCCATAGTTAATCCCAATTCAACGCAAACCCAATTCGATTTTCTTAGAGTTAGCTTAAGGTTGCATCAGAGTTGGGTTAAATGTAAGTTTACACGCGCAAGGGCAGCTGTTCGGATTCGTGTTGCAACGTCAATGGGTTGACCATTCCTGCCATACAGCGAAACAGAGAGAGAAGCAACAACGTAACTACGGCCAGTTTATTGCAGCCCAATCCTACTCCAATGCCGCGTAATTCGCACGTTCAATCGCATTGCGATTTAGTAATGTTAAGAAAATGAAATTAGCGGTCCAACCCAAAAAGGTAACTTTCATTGGTGCTTTTGATTTTTTTTATCATATTATATCTATCACTAATATAACTTTATTATTTGCAAGCATATTTTTACGTATTTGTTTCGCCTTTTATCGTTACTATTGACACGCTAGTCTATTAGAGTGACCTTTAATTCAATAAATGATGTTAGAAAATAATGAAAAACTTTTGAAAACTAGTAATTCAAAATAAAATAAAATAAAATATTTAAAAATTTATAAAATTCAAATATATAATTTAAATTAAAAATAGTTATATGAAATAGAAAAAAATATTTTTATGGAAAGCCCAACTGATTTGTTTAAACATTCTGTGGACAACTCACGAAGGCCCTGCTGAGAAATAGCCCAATCCGAGTTGGCGTCCGTGGCGCCTGGCGAGTGCCAGTTCTCCAGGTAGAGGAGCAGCCACACCTCGGACCATCCCATCTGTAATGGCCGCTTCCATCTTCAAGGCGCCTGCGCAGGGGCTTATCTCGAGTGCCGCACGAAGGGTCTTCATTCCTCGGGCCCAGCTCTTCAAAGCCGCCAACCGCAACCTCCTTTTTCTCCCGACAAGATTTCAAGCCCCAACTATAATAACCTCTTCAGGTGCTCTTCGTTTCTTTTCTTTTCTTTCCAATTAAAACCCCAGGTTATGAGCTTATTCAAATTTGGAAAATTTTCTCCATCATCTCTGCGGAAAGAAAAAGAAAGTATGGTTTGGATCAAATTGGTGTTTTATGGAAACAGATATGTAACTGCAAAAAATAAAAAGAAAAACAGACAAATGTAGAGAAAACTTGATTATCCCTAGCTTTCAGTGAAAATATCACTTGTTTTATTAGAAATATGTGATATGATTAAGAAATGCCTTGCCAAATATCCAACTTTGCTTACCCAAATGAATTATTGCTATTGTGGCTAAAATGATATTTATTTTATAGCGTAAATTACAAAGGCAAATGATGCCACTCTGTACTATCTATCTGACCAAGTGGAGGATGTTACTGGATTAGTAGGCATATGGAATGAATCACTGCAGGATATTTTCAACATTGGTTTAGGTTCTTACAACTTAATGGCATTATGAACTCAACTTCATGTGCGGATGGAGCACTGAAAGAGATTCTCAATGTTGGTTTAGGTTGCCACAACTTAATGGTATTATTAAGGAACAAAGGCAACGTCATGTGGCAAGAACAGCAGGTTGAGTTATCATCTGGCTTTGGTTTTTCTATTGGGCCACTTTTTCTTTTAGGGGAACCTGTTAAAGAAATGTATGCAGTGGTTTTGTTCTGTTGTGATGTTATTTTATTTTATTTATTTTATATTTTTGGTGGTTATGAACTTGCTGAGAAGTGACACGATGCAGTGGATAAATTTTTATACAGAAAGTTCGACTGGCATAAATTTTGATACAGCAAATAAAATTGGCATCTTGACTCACACATTCATTTTTTTTTGTTTCTTTTTATAATGCAGGAATTTGTTGTGCTGCACATGCTATAAAGGGTGAAGATGATGCCTCATTTAAGGGGGTTAAAGATAAAAGTGTAAAGCACATTCTTGAAATGGTATTTGCATTAACCATGGGTAAATATTCCTTTCCTCCGCATTTATATTCAAAACATCTAATTTTGTTGAGTTAGACTAATCCATGTCATGACAGGACAGGTCTAACTAGATCTAGCATGTCTGAATCTGTGAGTTTTACTATAATGTGAGGTATTTGCAGTTTTGCATTTTTGCACAAGTATCGGAAGCACCAACATGCCATTACATTATGAGCAGATGACCAATTAAAAGCAACACATGTTCCAGATGCAGCCCATGCAGGCAGTTCCTCACTAGGAGAAGAGAAAAACGTACATTTCTCAAAGCATAATATGGTAGCTTGTCATAAGAGTCTCTTTATAATCTATATACCTATTACCAAAGCAAATGAAACCCTGATTTACCCTTGGTCTTAACCTTCCAGTATCTTTAATCTTAACTATCCATTTGACGACACCATTAGCATTACCAATTTACCCTTGGTCCAGTATCTCTAATCATAACCATCCATTTGACGACAACGTTAGCATTACCAATTTACCCTTGGTCTTTATATCAGATCTATGGTCACCATGTAAATAAGCTATAACTCTTTTGAGAGGTAATGGTCTCCTAGCTTTTCAGGCTCATAAGTGAGTTAACTCAATAAGCTTTCAAACTGGTACAATTGTATTATTTCTTTAGTATTTTATTATTTTTTTTTGAGCCAAAAAGGCCCATTACTATAGCCTCATATGGGTTTGGTTTCTAAAGTGCAACTTTGTGTCTTGAGGCATCACCTGGCTATGTTTCCTCACTCCACTTGTTTTTCCCTAAAGGTTGTGTGGTTTGAGATAAAAGTGGTGGAAAAGGTTAGGCAATGATGTGAGTGGTATAGAAAGTGATGTTAATTATAAAGCGAACTAAGACAAAATAAATATTTTTTAAAAGGTAATAATGCGAAAAAGAAGGTTAGTTGAATGTCACATTATTATGAAAAAAATGAAAACAAAAAAGGGAACGCTTTTACCCCTCATTTACCTTAAGACAAACAGAGAAAAAGGGACATCATACCTAGAACATTGTGAAAGTGTAGGAAGTCAAATTGCATTCTTTACTTGGATTTGAGGAAGGATTCATCACCTTTTTCATATCTTTTTGCAACAAACTTGTGCAATTGCTCCATTTCTTTTCTTTTAGTTGAAGTGACATTATCATTCATCAAATAAATAATGAAATCATAAAAGCAAAAGAAAAAAATTGAAGTGATATTATATCTTCTTTAATTTGGATGTGGGTCAACCTTATTTCCTTTCTTTGGATTAGTTTTGTTGTTACTCATGATTGTTTCAAATGCAGCGGCAATTGAGATGCTTTCGTATTATACTGTTATCTTAAACTAGTCTTCTGACTTTCTATTTATTTTGTCTCAAAGGCTTCAAGGGTCTCATCAAGAAAAGAAATATTGCAAACGGATTTCCTAACACCACCAACAGTGAAGGAGGCAATGTTTATGCTGGAAAAATTAGCTGATGTCAAAGCAGTGGCTCAGGGAGGATACCCAGAGGTACTGAAGCTCGTTCATAATTTCTATACCATAACAATTTCGCCATAATGGCTGAAATTATCTTCTGAATTGCAAGCAGGCTGATCGCTGCCGCATTGTGGTTGGGCATGTTGAAGCCATGGAAATCATCCCTGATGCAGTAGCTGCATTGAGGTCTATCTTCTGTATTATGTTGTTGACTTCAGTTATACCCTTATTTATTTTGCCCATAGTTATTGATGGAACTATATCTTTTCAGCATCACAGGAAATTTTGGGTTCCAACCATGTTCTCATGGTGATTTCCTTGGTTCAATTATTGGGACAGGGATTTCTCGGGAGAGTGTTGGTGACATACTCTTACAGGTACCATTGATGCATAATGAACACTGTTGGGTATACATATGTCTTTATAACATGAAATTATATGTATTTTGCTGACGATTTTCATCCTTATCTTTCATCCAGGAGGAAAAAGGGGCTCAAGTGATAGTTGTTCCTGAACTTGTTGACTTTCTAATAACTTCACTGACAAAGGTTGATTATTATTATTGTTGTTGTTGTTGTTGTTGTTGTTATAATTTATTGCTTTCTTCTCCCTTCGAAATATTACCATGTTTTTGTCAGTGTGGTTTAAATGTGCCTGTAGATCACAACATTTTGGTATCCTTTCGAGTAGCAGTTGCTGAGAGAACTTTAAGATCTGGAATCTAAAACAGAGTTGGAATCTGGAACAAATCCTTCAATGTCCATTTTCAAGCAATGTAATATTAGTATTAGTGCCTCATTCCATATGACAAATCGTTTGCATTTTTTGACTCAGCTGAGTACTTGGCATTTTTTATCAGAAGTTGAAATAATTGAGTAAAACATTTTGTGCCATTGTTTTTAGATTATTGACCTGGAAGATAAAAACTGCAGCCTCTCCTTGTGACTTTGTGGCAGTAATTTAATTCCTTCTGGCAGGTTGGTAATGTCACAGTATCATGCTCAAAGATACCCTTGCTTGCTTTAGAGTATGAACCACCAAGGTCAGTTATGGTTCTATCGTTAAACTCTGTTTTTCTATTTCTTGAATATTCTTCTTATGAGTTTTATCTATAATCAATGAAACCTTGTAACCTAAATAATGTTTCTTGCCTGTTTATAGGACGAAATCATTTAACACAATAGAGGCATCGTTACGGGTTGATGCACTAGCCAGTGCAGGATTCAAAATTTCACGATCAAAAATTGTTGATTTAATCAGGTTTGACCTTTTACCTTAGTGGCATTTTTTGCTTGAATTTTCAGTCATATGACCTATTTCTTATTTTTATTGATTTCATTTTGTTGATATGTTTTACTAGAGTCTGGCAACCAGCTGGAATTGGACCTTGCTTATTGTAAAACTTAAATAGGCTTGGTCTGATAAACACCCTGAGCAATTCAAAATTTTTACCAGGCCCAGCCCATTGTTAGGCTAACACTATATTTATCTCTTTAATGTTGCTCTTGCTTTGTGAGATTGGCAGCTTTTCTATGCATCGCATGTAAAATGCCAAATACATTTTGCAAATATGATGTCATTTGCCATCTCTTGGTGGAACAATTCAAGTTCACTTCATCTCTGTTATTTTTAATCAGCTCATTTTAGTTGAGTGGATTCATGTCTAGTGAAAACAGCACACCTTCTGTAAGATTTAAAATTGCTTTTAAGGTGATTTTGACACTATCTAGATGTCATGTCTAAAACACCATCCTTAGATGATCCTTAGATGACCCATATATGTAAGCAAATGAATAGTTAAATTAGTTAACTATTAATCCATCTTTTGATCTTATTTGCCTATTTTGGAGCATAAAACCTCTGATAAGCTATGATAATTATTATGCTTACAAAAATATTCCCCCATGAGGAATTCTATGTGGCAACACACTCCAGGAAACTCTGATATCATTTCCGGTTAGGCTTAGTTATATATTTATGTACTACAAATTCAATTAATTGCAGTTTTCATGATGAGACAAAATATTTAGATTTTTTGCATAAAAAATGAATGCCATGAACAAGGATATGTTGCTCTTTACTTCTCTTGATGGATACAAATGGAAGTAGAGAAAAATAATCCAATTAAGATGTCAGGATATTACAATTTAGAAACTTAACCCCTTCTCTATGATGAAATGTAAATCGAGTTGGCTTTGACACTGACTGACATAATTCAAAGGTGCTAATGTTATTTTCTGGTGAATATCCAATGAACTATATTGCATTTCATTTTCCAACTTTTCAGGAGATACAAAAGTTCTGTAACCTTTCTATTTCATTAGCATCAAACTAGATCATTGGTGCCAGAATGTCCTTTCCGCTACTCAGATCAGTCATGATATCTCCTAACTTCTGCATTCCCTGGACCTAGTTTTGCTACTAGGTTTCCACCAGAGTTCATTTTGAGGGAGCAGCTTGTCCCAACTTATGCTTTTTAATGAAGAAAACCATATTACAATAGAAGGAAATGGAACAAAAGGGGCTGATGAAAAAAAGGAAAGAAAGCAAATGAAAGAAAAGCCAGGCTGCATTAATAATGTATCTTCAAAGGGTACGCTTTAACTCTGATTAAGAGAAATTGCAAAACTAATTTTAATCACAATAACTAAAAAGCAACTCCTTGGAGATTCATCTTAATTTTTTGTTAATGACCACATCCATCATATTCTTTGCTGGAATGTTCCAACTAAGATTTTAATGTGATTGTCTTATCTTATATTTGTCGTATTTAATCAACTTCATTTAAAATCATTCCCCTATTAAATTGTCCATCTAATTCATTAGGAAAAACATTTGACATGGGACAAATATATTAAGGAAAATTATCTGCATTCACCTTTAGGAAAAATGCTTAAAAACATGTGGTTCACAATGCCATAAGCATACATGGGGATGTAGAGGTATATTTTGGAGGACTGTTCCGGTGGCGTTATTGCCTGTCAACTGTCATTAGGGAAACGTGGAGTAGTGATTTTTTAAGACAATTGAGGGTAGCGAATCTCTAGAGTTTCTTGTAAGAGCTATTTCAGTGAATTGCATGATTGCTTGAAATTCAAAATACCACTGATCAGGTACTCTGTGGGCACATGGCACTTATCAACTTATTTGCACATGTCTACTCGCAATAGGTCTAATACTGTCAAATTCAACATTTATAAATGCCTCTAGTGGATTGGCCTGATTTGTAACATAACTTGTACATTGGGTTTGCACCGAATGAGCAATTCGGATATCCATTCAACGGATCTGCACCGTTGCGCATATGCTAATCTAAAAAGGTGGCTTCGCAGGTAGCATACCTTGTTAAATAGTAAGACATGCTGCTCCATTTGATGGCAAAAGCAAAAATTTTTATTCTCTGACAAGAAATTAATAACCAAAATTTCATAATTCTTTCACTGGTCGCTGTTCCTTTTCAGTAACAGGGATGTGCAAGTGAACTGGAGCCTTGTGACAAAAAATGGAACCACACTAAAAAGTGGAGATGTTGTTTCAGTCAGCGGGAAAGGGAGGTTGAAGGTAAGCCCTACAAGTCCAAACACATTTTGGATGCCTATCTGGGTCTCTGATCCCCTTTACACCACAAGAGTAGCTTGACTGTTACCTTGCAGTATCCGGCTCTCATGCATGGGGATGTGATCATGTGATCAATGCCTCCTAGCCATGCGAGTAGCCCCTTGGTTTGATGATCATGATCATTGATTTCCTGGGACTCACTGTGTATAGTTGTTGGAAAATACCAAATCTTCACCCAGTGGTCACAGATGGTTGAAACAAAGGTCCAGTAACAATCTGGAGAAATGCCAATGTTGCTAATTCAAACAAGAAAAACGGTTAGCTATCCCCTTGGCCCATGATGATAGTAGATCAAATTTCTAGATGACGGAAGAAAGGCGCTCATCTGAAGACTTTGCAAGTCACTATTTTTAGTCTGTACATGACATGAACATCACTTGAGTATGTAGTGATCTGAAGCGCCAGCTTTCATCCAATTGCATTGAACATATTTTTATGCACATCTTAGAGGCTGCTAATTTAGTTTGGAACCTGTAGCAGTTGATTAAATCATCATAGGAAGTTTTGATTGCTGGCATGCTTTCATTTTTCAGGAGGACATCCTCTTTCTTAATGGATTATTGCCTGTTTTTGATTCGAGACATTGGGTGATCTTTGTTGCAGATTGGGGAGATAAACACTACAAAGAAAGGAAAGTATGCAGTTGAGCTTATTCGTTACTTGTAAGGTTCAGTGCTGATAATTTCCAACGAGCCATGTTGTCAAGATGAGCTGTGTGGTTGAAATTAAGCAATGCTGCCATCTGGATACCATTTCATTGCCTAATGATGCTGGAGATTTCTGTACAACGAATGCAATTATCTTATTTAGGGAATCCTGTAAGGATGAATATCCCAAACTTCTCCATTCAGTGTCACATCTTCATATTCTTCTGTCATCCTACTCTAATAGAGCATTGTTTTATTGAAAGTATGTTTTACTTCTATGCTACCTTTTGAATATTTGCCACAAAGGTTTCTAAAAATACCATTGCATTTTATTATAATACACAGTAAATTAGCTATTTTGATCTTTTTAAAATTAATTGAAGGTAAAAATCTGAAATAATTTAACATTTTAAGTCAAAACCAGGGATAAACTTAGGAAAGAGGACTAAGGTTAGAATTAGGATTGAAATTTTACAAATAGGATTGACTTTAACCCTTCTCTAGTCGGACGGGCAGTCTATTCGTGTATCAGTCTTCCCATGCGGATAAACTGAAATCTAGGCTTTCATCGCAACATGCCTGCTAATTTAGGGTTGCAACTTTGGGTTGGTTCAAACCGAACCCAAAGTTTGGTTAATGTGGCTGCAACACGACTTAACCCATTTTTGGTGACTAGAAAGAACAAGGGAAAAAAAATCATTCAATTCTTAATTCACCTTATGTTGTTCGAAATCGCAGAGTAATTCAAACCTTATCCCAAGGTACCAACTTTTATATATTTGCTTCTAATGTTGTATAAACATTATCTTTTAGAAGCATATTTATTATAATGAATTGATATTTAAATAAATAAATATAATAGATGTCAACCCAAATCTTTGACTTAAACCTAACCCGATCTCAATGTGCAAATACAGTTGGGTTGAAACTTTTACAAATCATAACTTTTACAAGTTGGGCCATGTTCGGTTGACATTAGGTTCGGGCCCTTTATTATACTTTTGTCCAAATCTATTTTTATGTTACCAAAAATAACTTTAATTGGAGATTTGCTGAGGTGATTAAAAATTATTTGAAACAATTATTTAGGATGGCCTAGGTTTTTAATCGAAATAATTTTTAATTTCTTGACTAAATGAATATTTTTAAGTATAATTATTAGATTAGAATCTGACCAAAACTCCCATCCATGATTTGTGAAAAATCAAGTGGTTGCATGGTGGAACTGCCCCAATGGATTGATTCCCCTGCAACCCTCTAATCATTAACCTACAGAACCAGAAATTAGTGAGAAAATCCCGTGGTTTGGCAACCTTCGTGTTTAGCGGCACTCCCAAATCCCATACTGTCAGATACAATGATACCTTCGACTCCCCCCACTATGGTACCTTCCATTCCCCCCAGTGGGCCTAATTCCGGGAGCACTTCCTGGAGCCTCTTTTCTCATTCTCATCCTTCGACGGTAACCATTGGATTTTGAGAGAGAGAGAGAGAGAGAGAGAGAGAGAGAGGGTTCAGAAAGAACGTAGCGAAATTAGGATTTATCGGGATCAAA
>JAYJMB010003037.1:0-14553 GCA_036873735.1 Pouteria campechiana
GCGCCGACGTTGCCCGCTCGCCGCCGTCGGTCGCTGCTGTTGCCGCTGCCTGCGTGATGGGGCGTTGCTGCCGGCGTCGAGCGCCGCTGCTTGTCGCCGTCGTGCTGCTGCCTTCGACAATCTGCCGGCGTCGTCAGCAGGGTGTTGCGCGTCGCCGCTGACGACGCTGCCTACTCCGTCGGTGGTTCCGTTTGCACTGCTCGTCGGCGGCGGGCTGGCAGCGTTCCGTGCGTTGCTGGCGTCGTCAACTGGTTGGTCGGCTGATCCACTCCAACCAGTTTGATTTCGTTTGGATTTTTCATGGCCAACAGGAAGGGAAGTCTTGAGTTTCTGATTCACCTGCATTTGTGAGTGGAACTATCGGACATGGTAGGGAGGAGTTTCGTGGACAAGCAGAGTGTTGTGTCTCCTCTGAAACTTACTCCACTTCCCTTGAAGGGTTCATTGAATTAGCGGCAGAAGAGGTCGTAAGGTGTCCCTATCCTCATCCTCGGAAAGAAGAGCTTGGAGTAGGGGAGTGTTGTGGGGCATGTGGTGGATGTATCATATCCTGTGTATCCTCCATTTCAATTATTTTATAGGGAGGGCGTGAAAAATTAGCCCTTCCTCTACCAAGCCGAAGCACCATTGTAGCGTACAAATAAAATAAACGAATGTGGTAAGTTATAACTTGATGGAATTAGAGGAGTCAATGCATTTGATGTAAGTAAATTTAAAATCTTAGAGCAGAAGTAAGATATATTTGCAAAAATAATTTAATGTTGAAATTAAAGATATTTCATATGTAGGAAGATTTGAAGATTCAAAATGGAAAGCCTGACAAAGTGAGTTCCTTACCTACCCACGGGCACCATTGCAGGCACTCGCTCCTATCGCCTACGCTAAATGCAGTACTATGGGCACCCGCGATATTGCCTGCGAGTTAGGAGGAAGTGATGTTCCTAAACACCTATAATGAATACAGCGAGCACTTGCAATGCCGCCTGCAGAGTGGGCAATAGGCGCAGGTGCCCGCGATAGTGCCTCCCTAAGCTTTTGCACTTTTACAATTAATGATTTTGAAAATCCTCAAGGACTAACCAATTTTCACTATGAGGGTATGAACCATTAACTCACTCATGAAAATATATACAAGCAAGCCTATGTTCGAGTACCAATCCAATCCAAAATCTATGAGGAAGTTATATCCAAAATAGCATAAGCTACATAGAACTTCTAACTATACATCTGAAACTTTTGATAGATATGTAGAAACTTTTGATAGATTGTGGTCCAATTTTGGCTAATTTTGAGGATGATTTGGAAATAATGTTCAACATGATAGTTGTATATCTAAAAGTTATCTTTCCAATGCATCAAGAATCGCATGATTCTGAGTTCATGTGAGGAAGTTATAACCAAAATAGTGCAAGCCCTTCAAAACTTTTAAAGTAGTTTAATGAATCTCTAAAGTTAATATTTTAGAGATTCTGAAATCCAAGAAGCTCCTGGCTAAAATCGACAAAGATCCCCCTGAAATTGCACCCTCTTTTCTTATTTCACATGGGATAGAGGAAGACCAAAGCTTTTCACGTGGGACTGAGCTCCCCTGAAATCCATGACCCTTTCACTGTTTTGCATGGGACAAGTGTGCCAACCGTGGATGACTAAAATTAAACCCACTTGAAATGAATGGTGAGATGTCACGATTGCTTTCTATGATGCATGCAACCAGTTGTTTTAAAGCATAACCGACATTGGCTACATGCAATGCTTATATGCATTTGACATCGGCTGCATATAAAGTTGGATTTAAATTGCAAATCATCTACATCACGCTATATATATAAATATTATTTAAGTTATTTAAGTTAAAAATTTTATAACATAATAGATACTTAAGAATTTTTTTTTCCATTTTAATAAAAAATTATATTATGCCATTTATATTAATTAGGTGTATGTGAGTTGTGTAATTATTCTTAAATGTTGTTTACTTTAATAAATAAAGGAAAATTATATATATATATATATAAGTTAGTTATTTCTACATGTGTGAGTTATTTTTAATTCATGTCGAAGGGTATGAGAATTATTAAAAAATATGAAATATTATATGCATCCGACATGGAGCGACATTTGCTGCCATTATATGTAGCCAACATCCAAAATGGCTAGGTATAATATTATATGCAGTTGATGTTGGCTACATGTAATGCTTATATGCAACCAACGTTGGTTGCATATAAAGTTGGATTTAAATTGCAAATCATCTATATCATGCTATGCATATAAATTTTATTTAAGTTATTTAAATTTTATTTTTATAACATAATAGATACTTAAATTTTTTTTTCATTTTAAAAAAATTATATTATGTCATTTATATTAATTAGGTGTATGTAAGTTGTGTAATTATTCTTGAATGTTGTTTACTTTAATAGATGAAGGAAAATTATATATATGTTACATGTCATTTCTACATATGCGGGTTATTTTTAATTTATGTCAAAGGGTATGACAATTATTTTATTTAAAAAAAATATTGAATAGTATATGTAGTTGACGTTGGCTGCATATAATGTTTATATGCAACTGACGTTAGTTGCATATAAAGTTGGATTTAAATTGCAAGTCATTTACATCATGTTATGCCTAAAAATTTTATTTAAGTTATTTAAAATAAAATTTTATAACATAATAGATACTTAAAAAATTTACCATTTAAAAAATAATATTATGCTATTTATATTAATTAAGTGTATGTGATTGTGTAATTTTTTTGGGTGTGGTTTATTTTAAATGATGAAGGAAATCATTTATACATATATATTAAATATCATTTCTACATACACGAGTTATTATACCATTATATGTCAAAGCGTATGTAAATTATTTGTTATTTTTTAAAAATAGCAAATATTATATGAAACCGATGCAAAGCGGCCGCATATAATATTAAATCCAATAAACGTCGGCTATATTTAGGAGTATATGCTGCAAAAAATAAAAAATGACTGCATATAAATATTTTTGTTATAGTAATTCCCACCACAATCAAAATAAAGATTAGACCACTTCCCATGAGTTGCAACAAATTCACTGGATGTTTCACTGAATTTGGAGTCCCACTGACCTTTAGACAAGAAAAAAGGTAAAAATTAAATATCTTTGATCCAAGAGTTCAATTCTAGGCGCGTGTCCATGTAGGCATTAAACACCAATCAAACCCACATAATGTGGTCTCTAATTAACCATAATTTTAAAAATATATAATATAATAATTGTTACATACAAAATTAAAGATGCAGAATAAAATTTTCCTATTTAATAATCAAGATAAAATAAAAAAGAAAGACCCTTGTTACTTGGCAATGGATGTTGATAATAATGACTTGAGATGTAAAAAACCTCAAGACTCTCATGGAACTCTCAAGGATCATGACTCACATAATGCTAATGCTTTCTCAAAAATCTCAAAGATGGAAAGGCCATACTCATATCATAGCTATGTAGGGATTTATATTTTTATTTTTTTTAAACCATGGTTGATAAAGTAAATCTTTAAACTCTGATAAAGATAAAAATAAAATATGATAAAGATAAAATTTAAATAATAATTATCTGAAATTAAACTATCTTTAAATCAGTTCTAAATGATATTTTGGTAACTCATTAAGTAGAATACCTTATTAGTTAAGTTTGGGTTATTTATTAGAGAGGTTAAACATTGAATCCTAGAATTTATTAATATTTTTTGTTTTGCAAAATAGGACATTCATTTTGGGTTTGGATTTTAACCTATTAAATTATAGGTTAGGCTTCTAGGTTCAAACATGGTAAGCTTTAGGTTAACTTCTAGGTTAAAATTAATGCTAATGGGCACTATGATGGACGTTCAAGCAATATTTGATCTATCAAATTTACCCATTAACATTATCCCTATTTGGAAGAAGTCGCTTGTCAATTAAAGGCCAAAGCTTTAAAACACCTTATTGTATTTAATACTCAACTTTGATGAACATACAATTGCAATTTATCTGCTCTATCAATCGATTGTGAAACTGGCACCCTGCTTTCTCTAGGGGTTGTGCAGGATATAGGTCATTTTTGGCAAATTTTTACTAGCAATGACACGATTATCATTTGATTTCATTATATTATGCATATTCTCTAAATTAATGCCAAATCTAATTTAATAACTATAGTTTGTCTCTTTTGATTGGATTGAAATCAAAAAATTTAAGCTAACCAAATTGCTTACCAAAAATTTAATAATGCAAATATAATTATCAAACCTTAGTTCATTGTTGCATGAATCCTCACTAAGATATATAAATTATTGTTCATTATGTTAGATAGCACATACGTTGAAAATATATGCATGAACTAACATGAGTCAAATAACCTAATTTATTGGAGTGTATGAATGAAATAATTCCAAAGTAAAAAATTGCATACATGATATGAGATTTTTGAACTTTATGCATAAGTATGTGAAATGAATGTATTATGAGGCTAAGTGCATCCTAATCATAAGATCTCTTTCTCCTTTTCTATATATATATATATATATATATATATATATATATTTCAAGGTATAAAAATTCCAATCCATGATAAAAATGAATGGATAACATAAATTCTCAAATGAGGGTGCTTATTTATACAAGAAGATAGAACATGCCTAGAAGATATCATTTAACAACTTGAAATAGATATTTTTCTAAAAAGATAATTTGATGCTATTTGATAACTATTAATGAATAAATCACATGAATTCTATTATAAGGATTCCTATCTAAAGATAAACTTTTTAGAAGACACATGCCAAATATAGAAAAATGAGCCTATATGCAACTTCAAAAAAAAATTTCCTAAAAGAAAATAATAAAAAGCTAACTATTCTACATTATTTAACAATTAAAATTACATGAGCGTTGTCAATTTCTTAGTCAGTATGCTTATCTAAACACAATGAATGGTTCGGACAGCAGATATGCATAGTGGATGAGTGGGTCCACAGCTCTCTCGTCACCATTTCTTGAAGAGATTGCATTTGTCAAGATTTTCTTTATACCATTTGCTTGCCATACTCAAGTCTAAACGGGTAGTCTAATGATATTTTTGGCATTTGTCCACAAGCATGGGTGGTGGTAAATCGCAATCAATGTTCAATTCCTTTTCTAGGGTTTATCCAATTACAAAACTTTGAAGACTCTTTGAAATTTCTCATTCTTTGTTATTTAGAGGTCGTCTCTTTGGGGAGAATATCGAAACCTTGAACTTGACTTTTTTTTAGTTTTCTAGAGGCAACGAAAATAAAAATCATCATCCATTTAAGTATAACTAAGTTGTACAAAGATGTCTTTTATTGACCCCGCTGTAAGACTATAATTCTTAATGGTTTTTGTCCCTTGTTACAGTTAATACTTTCATTCCTTTGTTTTTCTTTTCTATAAACATTAGTCATTTACTAATTTTCCTTCCTTTTTCAGATTTTTCTTTAATGTCATCTTAACTTGATCCCTAAATACATCACCCTATAATAAACTGACCAAATATTGTCGAAGTCCTTCACGTTCCTTCACATTTAGCAGGTTCATGAAGATTTAACTTCTGATTTCTATGACAGACTCTTAACAAACACTAAGAGTGCTAACTTGAGTTGTATGTGTGATTGGTCCCAGAGTATGCTTGCCATTTGTATTACTCAAAAGATAATAGACTATTATCTGTTGACCATAAGGGTCTAATTTTGATAATTGACAAAACTTATTGATAAATTAATTTAAGCTAATGATGTCTTTGCTAAGATCTCATAGCTCAAAAAAGCTTCAGAATAAAATAGAAAGCTTCAAAGGAAGAAAATATGTGTTTTGAGTTTTAGAGGTCACAGTTGATATAGCATAACACCTCCAGTATCACCTGCATGGCTTTAGATGTGATGAAGCGAGGCTTGATACGTTTTAAAGATCACAGCCAATATGGCATACCGCCTGCAACATCGTAGCCGATAAACATATCACCTATAGAGCCCCAGGGAGAAGTGCTCTCATTGAATGATCGCAACCAATAGGGCAGCCTCCTGCGGTATCACCTAGGGCACAACTGATAGGCGCAGCTGCCTGCACTCAGCGCTCCAACGATCAGAAATCCAAGTGGTGCTACAACTGCTATATTCAAACAGTCTTCTTCCAAATGGTCATAAGGGCTTTGAGATGTATAAATAGAAGATCCATTCAAGAGAAATAAAATGTTTGAGAGTTCTAAGTGCAAAAATACAAATCAAATACAAGAAACCCTTTCAAGTTTCTCAAGTGTATTCACTCCATGGTGCTGCCAAGATCAAGAAGCTTCAAAGCCACATCAATATCACTTCAAGGAGTTTGAATTCAATGTAAAGTGCATGTTGTTTATCATTTTATTGTTATGCTTTAATTATGTGTACATTTAGGCCTAGTTAAGAGGCATTTTCTTATACATAATTATATTTGTAAGAGTTTCTGGTTAGCTCTGAAAATCAGAGGGAGTTACTGATTAGCTCTTGAGAAACCGGTTTGTATGAGTTGTTGGTGAGCTCGTGAAAACTAACAATGTGAATTTCTGATGAGCTCGTAAAACTAGTGTAAGAGTTCTTAGTTAGCTCGAAAAACCAAGTGTAATTCCACATAATGAAACCCAAGGTTAGGAAAATCTTGGAAAGTGGAGTAGGTGCCAAGGGGCCCGAACCACTATAATCCTTATATTGTTATTGTTATTGTTATGTGCTTATGTGTTTTCGCTGTCATTTATTTTCTATACTTGCATAACCCATTTATTTTCCCCACATCATTTGGATTCTAGTTTTGTCATACACCCCTGCAGTGTTAGGGATCCTCAGGGCCAACATATCTTATAGTGATACTATCCATTCTTATTTCTTCATTAGTTTAGGTATATTTAAGAAGTGTCAATTGTTCCTTTAAAAGTTGGATCTTATACCTCCCTTACCAAGCAAACTGTGAGTCTCCTCAATCACTTAAATTCATATTTAAATACTGGATTGACTACTTCCAAACTTGGTTTGATATCATGTAATCACTAAAGATGACTTACCTTTAACTTATTTGATCTATTAATGAAACTGTTAGTCCTTTAGATTTTACCAAAGATCTCCATTTAACTTATCATGGAGAGTATGTGATTTTGCCATCTAAAGCAACTTCTTCTGCCACCGTGCTTCATCTATCTATACTTGTTGTACCTTTATCTACTGAACTTCTCTTCTTAAATCATCATCTGTGGAGCTCCTTCATTCCTACCAAGTTGAAATGCATTACTAACATTTGGAGGCACTTGCAGATAATTTACTCACAAGTATACAATTGTGATTCACCTAGGCTGCAAAAGGACACCATAATTCCAAGAAGAGGACTAGATTGACTAACCCATGTATTGATTGCCGATCTAAAAGAATTGAGGAACTTGAGTGGAGTCCTCATGAACTTGCCAAATGTGGAGGAGGATTTTGTCAAGATTCAGTTGATGCATTGGAGGGTAATGCAATTAAGGAATCAAGTCGAGGTGGCATTGAAACCAAATTTAGAAAAGAAAGAAAGAAAATTTAGCAAAATGAATTAAGTTTATAGAAAAGTAAAACAAAGGAATGAGAGGATGAGATAAAACAAGAGATGAGAATCATAAATAATTCTAATTATCAAAAATCAAATGGATGATAGATTTTGTTTTCACTGCCTATGGAATACCAAGCAAAATTCATTACAAGATTTTGACATTATCCCCCAAAAACAACTTCTTTAAATACACTTAAGATGAGAGCTTTCGAATAGTCTATAAAGCATTTTGATTGAATAGGCCCTTTATCCTTTCTAAATATTCTTAGATTAGAAAGGGAGTTGAATATTTTGTGTGATTAACCATAGACCCATGCATGCTTGTGGACTTATGCATGTCTTAAAAATGCCCTTATTTAGGTGACATTATGACAGGTGAACATGTAGATTAGTCTGAAGGAAATTACATATAAAAGACTTCATGCTAACAAAGAAAGGTAAGAGTCTCTTTATATATATATATATATATATATGCACACAAGGATTTTTGCGGGAATAAACATCCAAGACACAGGAAATCCGCATCAATATGCAACACGTCCCCTGAATTCCTCTCAGAGAACCACGCCCCTTTCTATATTTACGTTAACATGGATGCCCTTTTTCCTATAGAAGACATATTGCATGTCACTTCACCCTTTATTAAATCAATTTCTGACATTGAATCATACTTAAAACTGGCTAGAGGTGGTCCAAAATAAATAAAACATGCCTTGTCCAGAATAAATAAAACACGCCCATTTTCTATATTTGCATTAAGTTGAAGTCCACAAATTTCTGTATGGGTAGCCTTTATGCATATTAGTCGCTAAGTAATCAACCCATCTCCCTCGCTTCCCTCAATATCACGAGAGTCCTTTCGGCTGGGTTGGTTTGTTTTTAGTCTTGTCATTGCTTGCAAGGTAATTACCCGAGGCTCTCGCTAAGACATCAGGCCAAACTGCCACCTCATATCTTAGGATTGAAAATACCAATCAAAACTTTGGCATTATTTCATTGGTTATTTTTCGTACCACTCGCAAATAGGATGGTATTAGAAAAAACAGAGGGTAATAATAATAGATTGAAGATGGAGGAGACATATCTTTAAATTAAGGACCTCACAAAATTATAAATGCTAAACCATGTGGATTAGTGAAGTTAAGGGTTGGATATAGAATTGATGAATTTTTGTGTAGTGCATCAAAATCATGTGTGTAGAGAGTAATTAACTTGGGGATTGATTGAAAATTCCATCGGGCATATATTGGCATATAGCATGTCACTTGCTAGGTTCTTGTGAAATTGGTGCATGACAACATAAACACATCAATGGTAAACTTTGTCAATTTTTTCTCACTAGTAAAACTAAATCCAAAACAGATTTAAGTAGTGCATGCTTCAAAGATCATATACCAGTTTCGCCAACCTGGTAAAAAACTCAAAAAGATAATTCGTAAGTAAAAAATCATCATATACAATGGGGTACTTTCATCAAATTTAAGTCCTCAAGCTATAGCTTAAGTTGCACAATAGTTGAGACGAACTCATCCTTGTCTCTAAATGGCAGCTTCTTCCATAAATCCAACGTCCACACGAGAAAAACCTGTAATGTTACACATGATTGGATTTTACATACAGAAATCTGAAATATACATATGGAAGGAATTATTTAATACTAAAATTATTCTACTTGTGTGATACCCTTATTTGAAACCATTTTGATACTGACCAAGCTTGTTGAATATGTTGAACCACGGTCAGTTGAATATGTTGAACCACTGTCACCCCTTCTGCCCACCTACAAAAGAGAAAAGGAGACCAATCATAAATAATAAATGTCATATTCTATAGGTTTTTACATAATGAATAATATGAGCATATAATGAACAATGTGGTTGATAATGAATATTACATCATCATCCCAAGCCCTTAACCCTATTTCTATCTAACTCACTAGTGTGTTCAAAACCATCGTTTGTAGTAGGCTCTCTGAATATAGGACAAGTTTTTTTTATCATGGCCCACCACCCACTTATTACAACCATGACATAGTCTTGCTCCACTATGCAGTTGCTCCAATAGTCCTTTAATCCATTTTGTTATTCTTTCTTTTATTTGCGCCACATGTGGATCTAGGAGACCACACACTTGAGAACTTTGAGATGCTATTATGATACTTGATATCCCATGATGCTGACTTGGAATAATATTCACACTATCACCAATTATATTGAAGTTGTCACTAGCACCAAAAGTTGTAGGAATCTCAATATCAGCTTGCTCTCTGACAGTCTCCTTGTCATACTCTTCTGGCAATGCTAAAACTGTAGTTGTTGCCTTATCAACAAACTCCTTGACTACCTCATATGCATTTGGGTTTTTTAATGCTTTTTGTCTAAGAAAAGGTAATGACTTAGTTAAAGTAAAATTGCAAACTATATGAGATTGTCTAGCACTTATTGAGGTAAAAGTATGTAGTTGTTTGAATTAAGCTTTGGCAGATCGCATCCAACGTGCCAATACATGCGAAGGAGGCATGGAAACTATTTGGATAAAACGAAAAATTGCAATGATATGCCTATAAATAATGCCACATGATTCAAATTTCATACATGAACAGGATGCTATATTCTTATCCACGTTCCATGATATAGACTTACGCTTGTTCTCATTCAGTTGATCATATTTATACACTTGCCATTCATATATAGAACCTTCACATGTAATCATCTCTACCATAAAATATATACTCTCCTCCACTTCTTTCTGAAACTTTGTGAACACCTTTGAAGTGTATACACCATCCATCTCAACTTCAATCCCAAATATGGTTCTCAAAATAGGATTGTCATTTAATGTTTCAAAATCAGCTACTTCTTCATCTTCATGCCTCCTTTCCATTGCTTTTTCATATCCATTTATAAAATCAAGGAGCCTAGATTTATGGTTTACAAAACCATCAAAAAAAGACATTGATGCTCTCACTTCTACCTGTAGTTTTCATTCCAGCAGAGAAAATATGTTTAGTAAAAGTGGGAATCCACATATGGCGTATTTAAAACATGTGTTGTAGCTAGTTGTTGTTGTGTAGATCGAACTCTTCTATCATTGATGTCCAACTACTCTCACATTCTTCTATATTCTTTGTATTACACAAGCAATGATTCTACGCATCTTTGAAGGTAGGATGCTCATGCAGAATGTGAAATAACTTTTCTAGTAATTTCTTATTTATATGCCACAAAGATAAGAGATGATTGACATCTGGAAATACTGCTTATACTGCTGCTCTAATAACTGCATCTTGATCTATGATGATTGTCTTAGGTTGAATATCACCTATTGCTTCTAACCATGTCTGAAATAACCACTTAAAGTCATTCTTAGACTCACCAAACAGTAGACCTACACCAAATAAAATAATTTGCATATGGTGATTGACTCCAACAAATGGCCCAAATGGCATGTCATACTCATTCGTCTTGAATGTTATATCAAAACATACTACATCACAAAATGTTAGGTAATCTTTTTGTGATTTCCCATCTACCCAAAAACATGATGTCAACCTCATGTCTTCATCCATTTGTATTTTATAAGTGAAGCACAAATTCTCTCAGCTTTTCTTTTGAAAATAATGCAAAAGATTATTTGCATCGTTGCACCAATAAATCTGTCTCATTCTTCTTAACGCATTCCGTGCATCCCTTTCTAAGAAGCCAAGATGTGAAGGACCTCCAGGTTCTACTCTCATGAAATCAATAGACCGCGCCACACTAATCCTAGATGCTTTCAAACTTGCAATCACTTTCAAATAATCTTTTGTGAATTTCTTATGTGAACGCAACTGAAGAGTCTTCATAGGAGTACAAAGAGCATGATTATGTGCCTCAATAAATTGTGTGATATGATATAAACTCGGTTGCACATTCAATTTCTAATAAAGTTTAGCAAGACATGAACAATGAGTGATAGATTGCGCCTTTCGGTTCATGCCTAATGCACTAATTGGTTTTTCTTCCCTTAGTCCAGCTTTAGAGCATCTTAATAGTTGCATAGCAATTTCTCCAGATTTAAGCTTAGGATTAGTGTCCTTTCTAACACTGAAACCAGCATGTGAAGCATAGCTATTATAAAAATGATATGCATCTTCTAGTGAGGTAAACTCCATACTAATTCTAGGCTTTGATTCAACCGGGGCATTTAGGATAAAGTCCCCACTTATATTATGGACTTTACCCAAGTTAACATCTCCACTATATGCTGCCTCCAACTTGATTCATTAATTGGAGGGAATTCAATTGCCTCACCCCCTATCTCATGTGGATTGTCCATTCTTAAATACCCAACACAATCACTACTAAATTCATTCACCAAATTAACTTCCGAAACTCCTTCACCATTAACATATGTATCCATTGGGCAACTACAACCTGCTTCACATTAATGAAATGAGCTAAATTTATCAATAGCTGCTAAATTTAGGATTTGCACAGCATAAACAAAAGTCTAAAAGTAATTGGGAAGTAAAAATCACATTGCATTGAATGAAACAAGAGTTCAAAATAAGAACTCTAGAGTCCAAACAGAGAAATAATCTGAGATTAATCCCTTCTTAGGAGAGAAGAATATGATTTGTCTTATAACACTTGACAAGTGTATTTACAAAAACACAAGAAGAGCATGTTAAAATATGAATTTTTCTAAAAGTTGATCTGCGCTGTTTTGAATAGCATTGATCGAATAGATGACTAAGGCTTAGAACAGTGTGAAAACTTAAAATAAATCTATTCCTAGCACTTACCCTAGCTACCAAGACTGCCTTAGCCTCAAGGGATTAGGAACTTTAGACTCCAAGCTATATGTCCTCAGATGATTTCATTGCCTTAAGGAAATTAAATGAATGTAACTTACAATTCATCTGACGCGTGGTGTTTGGACATTCCACTGTGCCACTTCACAAAGGAAGTTGAGTAGGTGAACCTGAACCGTCCTAGATCTATATATTGACACACTTGGAACAAAATTGCGGCAATTTCTATTATTGGAATAGAGCCTTTCCGTGAAGAGATGGAACAAAATTGTGGCGGTTTCTATTATTGGAATAGAGTCTTTCCGTGAAGAGATGGAACAAAATTGTGGCAGTTTTCTATTATTGGAAAACACGTAGATGTTGAGGAAAGGGGGGGAGATGGGTTGATTACTGAGCGGCTAATATGCATAAAGGCTGCCCATGTTGTCCTGATGTATTAAGATTGCGGGTGATATATATCCCATACAGAAATTTGTGGACTTCAAATTAATGCAAATATAGAAAATAGGCGTGTTTTATTTACTCTGGAGAAGGCATGTTTTATTTATTTTGGACCACCTCAAGCCGGTTTTAAGTATGATTCGATGTCAGAAATTGACTTAATAAAGGGTGAAATGACATGCAATATGTCTTCCATAGGAAAAAGGGCATCCAGTTAACGTAAATATAGAAATGGGCGTGGCTTTCTGAGCGGAAGTCAGGGGACGGGTTGGTATTGATGCGGATTTCCCTATCTTGATGTTTATTCCCGCAAAGCCCTGTGCGCATCTGCGCATAAGACCAGTCCCCTCTCTCCCAGCCAGCTCACGCTCGTCCCCTGCCTCGTCCGACACCCGCCTGCTCTCCCTCTCTCCCAGCCAGCACACGCTCCTCGTCCCCTGCCTCGTCCGACACCCGCTTGCCTGTCCCTCCCTCTCTCCCTCACTCCCTCTCTCCCAGCCAGCTCACGCTCCTCGTCCGACACCCGCCTGCCCGTCCCTCCCTCTCCCTCTCTCTCCCATCTCACGCCTACCCCTGCCTTGTCCGACAGCGATGATCTTCAGGAAGGAAGGAAGACGATTTCCCTGCGGCCTCGATCTTCAGGAAGGAAGGAAGACGATTTCCCCGCTGATCTGGGCGTGGGCGAGACGAAGTGCTCGTCTTCACAGGCAATCTTCCTTCTTCGTTTTACTGTTTTGTTTTTTATTGGTGCTGTTGGAGATTGGTGTTGCTTGTTACTGCTTGTGTGGGATTGGGATTGGGATTCTTTCCTTGCTACAATCCTGAGAGCTGACATTGTGGACCTCCAGGCATGCGCAAGTATTGTACAGAAGATGTCTAAGCCTTCAAGCCAATCAGAGAGGAGCGGGTACAGCAATAGAATCTAGACAGCAGCTTGTGTTGGGTTGAAACCTGAGCCAAAGCCTAACAGATTCCACCCATTTTGGTTTGTTTCGTTTGGCATCTTCTAAAATTGTGTAGACAAAGGCCTGCGCCCAACTTGACCTAAAAAGTAGATTGGGGCTTGGGAGAGCTGGCTTGATCAGCAACTGTTTTTTTGCTTGGTAAAAATCAACGTATTATATGAATGTTGATGTATTTTCGTATCGAATCTCTAGTGTGGCTTTTAATTAGTCATCTTTGAATTAGGGTATGCTATTTTTATTTGCGCTAAAATTATATTTCTTGCAGGCTCAAGTACCTCTAGATTTCATTCGTTCATCATCTTTAGAGCATTCTTCGACGAAGCATGGTGTTTCTGATCAACTAGCATACTTCAATTCTACCCTCCAGTCTACAGTTATGCTCATTCTCCATTGTTCAAGAGTGTTATTTTTCTCCCCATTGTGAGCCTTTTCCTTTGACAACTTCATAGTTTGAAAGTTTTTGTTTACAATTTCTTCGCGTCTGTATCTTGTTGGCATGGGTCAAAAAGATGCATATGTTGGGGATGAAGTTCAGTCTAAGCGTGGTACAAGAAGGTGACGATGCATATCTTAGTATCAGATATTGCCCCCATTTAGAGAGACGATGCAAGAAGGGAACAGGTGAAGATTGGCACAAGATAGCACATGTCCCGCAAATCATCATTGAGGGCGAGGACGGCGGCTGATCTGAAGAACAGAACCATTATGTTATTTCAGGTTTGGTATTTTCACTTCCTTTCTATTCATCACGTATGTT
>JAYJMB010003038.1:0-14553 GCA_036873735.1 Pouteria campechiana
TTTGGCGCCGTTGCCGGGGACAGATGGAAGCCATCAAGTTTTTGGCGCCGTTGCCGGGGACAGATGGAAGCCATCATTGACTCTAAATGCCTTACTAATAATGGAATAACCAAGAAAATGCTTTCATCATATTTGTTTTCAAATTTACCATGATTTTCTTTACCATTGTTAAGAATAAAGCACTTACAACTAAAAGTATGAAAATATGAAATATTTAGTTTCTTGCCATAATATAATTCAAATAGAGTTTTGTTGAGTATAGATCTAACAAAGATTGTATTAATAATATAGCATGCCATGTTCATTGCTTCAGCCCAAAAATACTATGGGCGGAAGTATTCACTCTACATTATCCTTGCCATCTCTTGCAAGTATTTATTTTTCCTTTCAGCTACTCCATTTTATTTGGGTGTTCTTGGTGTAGAGAAAGTTTGAAGAATTCCATTATTTTCAAAGAAATCAGTGAATTTATGATTTTCAAACTATCCACCATATTCACTCCTTATGGCAACCATATAAAAGCTTTGTTCATTCTATACACATTTGAAAAATATCTCAAAGAATGAAAAAGTTTCATATTTGGATGTTAGAAACATTATCCAGGTGAATCTACTAAACTCATCTATAATAACATATGTGTAATGTTTTCCTCCAAGGCTTCTTGTTCTTATTGGTCCAACTAAATCCATATGTAGAAACTAAAGGGGTTTAGTTGTATATACTTCTTTGTTTAACTTGAATGATTCTTTTACTTGCTTGCCTTTCATGCAAGCATCACACAACTCATTGTTAAATTTGAGTTTTGGTAATCCAACAACTAGATCTTTGTTATATAATCTTTCAATCAGCTTTTTATTGACATGTCCTAGCCTTCTATGCAACAACATGGGTTCATTGTTATTTACAACAAGACATTTGACTTGGATATTATTTAAATCCACCAAATATACATTTTCATGTCTTTTTCCAATTACTACAATTGAATTTGAACTATCTAATATTGAAAAAGTATGAGATTCAAACACAATATTGTAACCATTATCACAAAATTGACTTACACTTAAAAGACTATATTTTAATTCTTCTATTAGTAAAAAATTTGAAATTGTAATAGAGGAAGGTTGGCCAATTTTACCAATTCCAACCACTCTACTTTTTCCATTATCCCCAAAAGTAATTGTTCCTCCATTTTTAACTTTTAGTTCTGTGAACAGCTCCCTTTCTCCTGTCATGTGTCTTGAGCAACCATTATTAATGTACTACTTGCTATTCTATATGTCTCTCAAACACATCTACTGTAATAAAATTAAGCTATAACTTTTGGTATCCATTTAGGAATGGATCCAGGTAGGTTAGTAGCAGAATATTTTGGCACCCATTATTTTTAAGATGCTACTAATCTATTTTCTAGATATATCATTACATTTACAACTTTAGTAACAATTTTAGGAATCCAAATCATATTCTGTTTGGGTTCTAGTTTTCTTTTGTAATTTTTCTTTCTTTGGTTTATTATGTCTTTCTTTGTTTTAAGTTTAAATAAGGTATTAGTTAAGGTCCTTCCATAGCATGATTTTCTGCTTTGATTTGCTCAAGTTCTATATTTATATGATGATCAGTTTTGAGCAATGTATTTTCTTGTTATAATTTGGAGCATTCATTAATAGTTCTTTCAAGTTCTGTTTTAGTTTTCTTGTGTTTAGCTTTTAATGTTTTATAATCTAAATATAGTTCTTCTAGTAATTCTTCAATATTAGAAATTTTAGGTTATGAATTTACCCCATCATTGTGGATGACCATAAAGCTTATTCTTGTATGATGCTCTTCCTAATCTTTTTATTTGGAGCTGAGGAGCTGACTTGAGCTTCATTTTCTTCTTCTTCTTCTTCACTCAAGCTTTCTTATATCATGTTTTCTAGCATTTCCCGTGTAGCCACAGCTTTCTTCTTCTTTCCAAATTTCCAATTATTAGAAATATTTTTTTTGCCAAAGTAAGAGTTATACCTTTTCTTCTTGTCTCATTGAAGTTCTTGGAATTGTTACCGAATCTTTTCTTCTTGATCATATTTCTAAATCTTCTGATTATCATTACCATATCCTCATCATCTTCACTAGTTGAGGCTTCTTCTAAAAAATTTTCATTTTTTGATTATGCTTGTAAAGCTTTTGTTTTCTTGCCTTTGATTTCATTAGGAGCTTTTTGTTTCATCAGGACTTTATGGGTCATGAGTGATCCCATGAGTTCTTCTACTGTTACCTTTGTTAGATCTTTTGCTTCCTGTATAGTAGTCACTTTAGGCGTCCAATGTTTAGGCAGAGATCTCAAGATTTTATTTACTACCTTTGACTCTTCATCTTTTTCTCCTAAGTTCTTTAAGTTATTGGTGATTTTCTGAAATCTTCCAAATATTTCAAAAATGTTTTCTAATTCCTTCATAGAGAAGGCCTCATATTCCAAAACTAGAAGATTTATTTTCATTTCTTTTACCTGATTTTTACCTTCATATGTTACCTTAAGTTTGTCCTAAATTTCCTTAGTTGAATCACATGTAGAAATCTTTTCAAACTCAGAAGAAGTTAGTGCATAGTAGAAGCAGTTCTTTACCTTAGCGTCATGTTCTACTATTTGTATATTTTCTGGAGTGTATTTGTCTTCAATGTTAGTAATATTCTTTCCATTTTTCACTACAAGTCACAACTGGCAATCTGTGGCAGTTAAGAAATTTTGCATTCTCATTTTCTAATACCCATAATTGGTTCCATCAAATAAAGGAGGTCTAGAAGTGGATTTTCCTTCAGCATATGCATTGTGGAACATATCAACCATTTGAATCTTTGCACAAGTTAATATATTGGTAATCAAATTTTAACTAGTGAAGTCCACTCTGATACCACTTATTGGTTCCTTACACAATGGTAGCTCAAGAGGTGGGGTGGGTGAATTGAGATTTTAAAACTTTTGGCTAAATTAAATGATTAAAATGCTGAATGAATAAGTAAAATAGATTGCACAATGCACACAACAAGAATTTTATAGTGGTTTGGCCCTTCCTAGGTTCCTACTCCACTTCTCTGAGTCACTTTCCTCTACTAATCTTAGGTTGCACTAACATCTTGATCAACTTGATCAAATACATATTAGTTTTCCCACAAGCTCACCAACCAACTTACTGGTTTTTCAAGCTAACCAGAAAATTTTATAATTTGTTAGTTTTTAAAGCTCACCAACGAACTTGTATCCTTTTAACAAGTTCCCTACTTGCTTATCTCAATACATAAATGCCAAGCACTCTACTTGTGTTAGCAAATACTAAAAAGAAGTGTATAGATTAATGCCTCTTACTTAGATAGACTTATATATAAATTCAGAACTTTAACTAAACGAATAAGCAATATGAGTAAAAGATTCAAACTCCTTGATTGAGAAGCAATTTAGACTTTGAGAGCTCTGATGAAGTTGTAGCCATTGGAGTTGAACTTTGAAGGAAAATATTTAATGCTCAAAACTTTAGCTTCTTTGTATTTTCGTACATTCAATATGTTATCTGAATGCCTCTTTTACAGGCTAAGAGATATTTTTCTATTGTTGACTGTGGTAGACTTTCAAACGTTCAAAAATATTTTTCTTCACCTTACATTTTGTCTGATGTCTAAATTTGCAGCAATCTGGTATTAGTTTGCAACTTTCTCACTAAGTTTTCTTAACATTCACATGAGTATCAGATGCTCTGAAGTAGCTTCTTCAGTTACTCTAAAGTGATGAGTGAATAACCATATCCTTTGAATGATTTTGGATACTCTAATTGATTATCCAAAATGATGGTAAACCTCCTTAATTGCGATGGAACTTTGCAGAGAAGAGTTTAGATTTTCTAAATTTTTGATGCTTCAGAAAAGGGTGACTCTAAAGTACTATTTAACAACTCTGAATTTTGCTTCTTCAAAGTAAGTTTTTGAAGACTCTGAAGTATGGTTGCTAACTCCAAAGATTGCTTGCTAATTTCGAAGTGTATTTTGATATCTCCGAAGCAAGTTTGATTGATTATGAAGCGTAACTCCATGATTTTGAAGCATGTCTTTGTGACTTCAAAGTTCATTTGCTGACTCCGAAGATTGCTTGCTGACTCCGAAGCATATTTTGATATCTCCAAAGAAGGTCTAATTGATTACAAAGCGTAACTCCAGGATTCTGAAGCATGTCTTCGTGACTCCAATGCATATCTGATTTACTCCAAAATGTATCTGATTAACTCTAAGGTATATCTTCATAACTCTGAAACTTGCTTGATTAATTCCAAAGTATGTCTTGTTAATTCTAAAGTGTATAGTGACAGCTTCGAAACTTCCATGACAACTCTGAAACATACTGTGATGATTCTAAAGCTTTCCTGTTGGATTCGAAGTGTGCTATGATGACTCCAAAACTTGTCTTGTTGGTTCCAAAGTATGCTATGATGATTCCAAAGCTTATCTATTGACTCTGAAGTATGCTTATGGTCTCTCCAAAGCACTCTTTGACGGTTCCGAAGCTTTCCAATTAACTCTAAAGCACATCTTAATGTCTCCAAAGATGTTCTTATTGGCTCCAAAGCATGCTTTAAAGACTTTAAGATCTCTGTTGTCTTGTTTTAAGTATATATGATATTTATATGCTTATTTTTCATGAGTTTTAACTTAGATTCTTCCTTTAATCATCATGAGGATTATTCTTAAGTTAAGTATGGGATAATATTTCTGCAATATGCTTGAGAATAAATTGTTAGTACCTTAATATTTTACTCATGTTTTTGTTCATCATCAAAACTTACTTGGTTAAGAATAAACCTTAGTAGAGGCTACATTATAAACCAAAACTAAGATTTAATCTAATTATAATTCATAAACAAACTTACTTTTAAATGTTTATAGCAGGTGTGTTTCATGTATAAAATAAGTGAAGTGGTGAATTAATAGTGGAAACAAGAAGCTGGAAGTAAAAGAGGGCTTGACTTTGAATCTGGAGGTAAGTAGGTTTAATTATGCAAATTTTTCTTTATGTATTGATGTTTTGAAGTTAAATTTATGAATTTTGAGTATTGGATTGAAATGGGATAAGTTATATGATATGATACATTTGTATTCTTGAAAATGAATAAGAAATATATGAACAAGAAGAATCATATGTTAAAGGATAAAGTATAAGTATGGAAACATGCAGTATTAATATGACCATATGAGTTAGGATATGAAATGGTGAAGCTAAGTACACGAAGAATCTAATTGATGAATACATGAAAGGAGTAAGGGTTGTATGTATATAGTGATATGTAATTAAGCATAAATTAAGCTAAAAAGTAAGAGTAAACTATAGGAATCAATAGTGTAAAACAAGATGGATTGAAGTGAGCTTAAGAATGGAAGAAATTAGGTCAAAAGGTGAGGGGAAATGCCTAGTGCCAGCATGTTGAAAAGCTGCCATGGAGACAGATGCACGGTTCCATTGGCGCCCAAGCCAGCAGCTCTGCTGCTACCAGTGCATTGATGGGCAACATAATTTATTTTGTGATTTTTGTGTGGATATTGACTACCTTATTAATTGAATGTAATTATGATAATTATCTTATTTGAATAAATGTTTTAGGAGAAGAATTTAATGGAAAAATAGGAAATAAGACATTATATTAAGGGACAACATAAAAATAAATTACTTGGGATTAATGAAGTGAAGTGATATACCTTGGAGAACATTAAGTTTTGAAGATTTTGTTTTATGATTGAGTTAAAAACCAATCGGGCAAATATATGTTAAGTAATTATGTTTATTAGCCACCAAAATGTTGATTATGTGAAATTGGGTTTGAATGCCTACCGGGAGGATTTGTTGGTTATTTATCCCATGAATGGACTTGGTTTGATATTACCGCCTTGAAGGGGAAGAGGCTAGCCTATTGGATGTGCGACTCCTCTAATTACTTAGTAGGTATAAAAGGAGAACATACTATCCCTGTAATGTAGTGAGGCCAAAACATCACAATTATTAGTCATGAGTCTCCTAACACTCATAAATGGGAGTGTAGAGAAGGATTGGATCACACCAAATTTTTAAGAAAGTTGAGACCATTTGTTTGTGGCTATGTCCACTTAGAATGTGGTTAAGACCACTTGGTTGATGACCTCTTGAGTATGGTATTAGATTATCTTAGGTCAATTGAAGATGGGACATCAATAGGATGAAATAGAAATGGACATAATTTCAATATGAGAAAAAGGCATTGGGATGATTCAAATTATAATTCTTCGCAAGTGTACGGACATATACTAATATAGTGTGCAATATAAGGGTTGATCCCACAAAAAGTGGCAAACTAACTTAATTAATCTTATTTACTAAGTATATAACTAAACGGACTTGGAATAAGGTTTAGTATAACTTTCAGAAACTTAATAAAATAAAAGTAAATAAATAACTAAAGATAATGCAGAGAGATTAACAAGAAAAAGAGGTCTAGGGATCTGATTTCACCACCAGGTAACACCCTTTGCCAATGAAATGTTGGACTTAATGCCTCACTTAGGTTCGTTCTTTCAAAAGTAATATTATTAACATTAGGTATGCAAGTTTAAATCAAGTGGTTTTACTCGTTCCAATTACCTATGGTGTGTAATATAATTAAGGTGAAAACCCATTAAGTTTAAGAACATAAGAACCAAAATTGAATGGTTTAGCATATGATGTGTACCTTAACCATCTATCCTCTCATTCAAGGGAATTCATGTTTTAGCATATAGCATGTACCTTAACCAAGCTTTGATAAATAATCTAACTCATAATATTGTTGATCAAGCAATAAAATAAATTAGATCATTACAAACAACATCATGAATGAAACAAGATCATCTAGCATTAATAATATCCAATAATTTATAACAAAAGGGTTACATCTTCACCCTAGAAAAAGGGATTTAGTTCATAAGAGAAAATAAAATAACTCCTTGAGATAGGATGATAACAATGAAAAACATATTCTCTCTATCTTCTTTCTTACTTGCAATCTCTTCTTCTTCTCCATGAGAAATTTCTTCGAAAAATGGCTCTAAACCCTAAAGAAAAACTCTCAAAATGGAAGTGAGAAGAACCTTTGAAATACCCTAAGTTTTTCTTTAAAAAGCCACAAAATATGCGATTGTGGAAAAATTCACAAAACATGGTCCGCTGTAGGCACCGGCGGCGCTAATTGGCTGCCTTGGTTTGTGTTACTTTTTCGCTCCATCTTTGTAGTTATTTCTTTTCCAAACTTGAGCTTCTATTTTCTATTATTTTTCTCTTCTTTTTCTATTTTCAAGGCACCATAAAATCCAATAAATGAGCATTAAATTCATTTAAAAGAGACAAGAATTTGCAAGTAAATAAGCTTAAACATGTGTAATATAATTGTATAAAATTCACTCATCAAATATCCCCAAACTTACTTATTTGATTGTCCTCGAGCAAACTATAAGTTTAAACTCATGAATCAGTTAGGATAATTTCTTTCAATTAATCAATAACATGCAAGACAAATTACACATGTACATATAATTTAGAAATCATTCAAGACACTTACCAAGTAATCTCATGAAACTCATGCTTCATCAATCCTTTCATGAAGTGAAAATGTGTGTATGTGTAATTTCAATTTCATGCTACATACATACTTTGTAGTCAACAATGTGCAAACCAATGATTCTAATGATCTTCACAAAGTACTTAATAAGCTTGCTTTTCATGATCCCTCTCCAATAATGTAGATAACTCTATTCACTTGGATCAATAGATCTTTGTTAAGCTTGTAATGGGGCATTTGGTTTGGCTAACAAAGAAAAGATATAAGGAGTCACAAGGTAAGAGATTGTAACTCAATTGCATATGAATTGTCACTCTCTTAAAATATTTTTTATTTTTATTATTATGGGCTTTATTACTATCACACCCCCAAATTTATTTTCTGTCAAGTTCATTAGAATGTGATCCCACCTATTGCAGTCTATATTACTACCACACCCCAAAATTTGTTTTCTATTGAGTTCATAGAGATGTGGTTCCCCCATTTAAAAGATGATTCCTTACTAATTCTTTTCTTTTGGATCTTTTTCTTCTTCTTTCAGCATTTTTCTTTTCAATTCCCCCAAAACTTAATTTCTTTTGCTTCACTCATACCTCTCTAATAATCATATGTATAGAATATGTCTTTTATTAGTCAAGCATGGTTTTTCAGTCTAAAATGGGTTTGATGATGAGGCCAAAGAAAGAAAAGTTGAATGATAGTTTTTCACATGCTTTGCATATGCCATTCTCTCATAAGGCTCAATGGGGATACTAGCGACATGAATGTACTAGGTTAGCTTGAAAGGCTCAAACTGATCACAAAAAATGTCTAAATCACTTCCAAGTAAACATGTAATCTAGGATTTCACCTTGAGGAATAATCAAACAAGTTCTAGAATGCTTGTGTCAACCAAAATAAGTCATTGACTATCAACTCATTAGCATACACTTTGTATGATCATAACATAATGTGCTCAATGAAATTTTCATCAATCACGAAAAAAAACTTATTATAAGAATCATTAAATAACGAGGTAACATCGATCCTTCCTTCTGAATCATGTGCAATGGTAATAAAAAACTCAGCATATGTTACTAGTCATCAAGAGAGAATCCTATTCAGTTTCAGCATGTTAACATAGTTGCTCTTGGATTTCCTTTGGCTAAGTCAACATAAAAAATTAAGCATAAAACATAAGCAACTCCAAACTAGTCAAACCAATTAAACAGATGACATAAAAACTAAATAAACTCCAAAAACTCCCAAACTTAGATAAAGACATCCATAAACATAAATAAAATGCTAAACACCCCCAAACTTAAACAAAAAATTATCCTCAATGTTGAATAAAGTAGTGGAAAATAAGGACTTGCCTGAAATGTATCACTCGTTTGAGCTATCATCTTGCACCTAACTCGAATCTTTGCCTGGTACATTAAGAAGTGTAGGTGGAGGTGGGAAGATAATGGAGCTATTCTCTCTCTATCTTTTTGAAATGGTCCTAGTGCCGGCAGCGCCCGCTCACTATCTCCTCTTGCCTACTTGTGGTTTCCTAGAGCTGGAGGTGCCTTATTGCTACCTTAAGACTCCCTTTTCATGTAGTATCATCACCTACTTGATCTCCTTGCTTGAAATTATTACTTAGGCCTTTTACTTGTCAAACATGAAGCAATAATGCATTAAGCAAAGCAGATAGGAAGAATAACAATGTAATCTATCAACTTAATGATTAAAGCAAGATTATTTAAACTAATGTAGCTAAATCTAAGAAATTAAAATAACTGAAAGATAAAATAGCTTGGGTTGCCTCCCAAAAAGTGCTTTATTTAACATTTGAGTAACTCCCTTTCTCTACAAAATTTTCAATTTCCCACACTTCATTCAATTGCCTTGGCATGTCCTCTCTATTGTATTTCTTTGCATGATGTCCACTAACTTTGAAAGTACTCCCATCTTTTGGATTCTTCAATTCAACTACTCCATTAGAAAACACTTGTGTGACACGAAAAGGACCAACCCAACGTGACTTTAGCTTTCCTAGAAACAAATGCAAATGTGAGTCATAAAGCAAAACATCCATCCTAGGCTCAATGTATCATTTACGAATGACTTCAACATGATATTTCTTGATTTGCTCCTTGTAGATCTTGGCATTCTCATATAACTCATTTCTCAGCTCCTCAAGTTTATGAAGCTAAAGTTTGCTCTACTCTCCTACTTTTCCATATCATAATTTAGATATTTAATAGCCTAGTAGGCCTTATGCTCCAACTCAAAAGGCAAATGACGAGCTTTTCCAAAAACAAGTCTATATGGACCAATTCCAATTGAGGTCTTGAAAGTAGTCCCGTAAGCCCATAAGGCATCATTTAGCTTCATTGCCTACTCTTTACTTAAAGTGTTCATAGTCCTTTTTAGAATTGCTTTTATTTATCTATTGCTAACTTTGGCCTGCCTCGACATTTGTGGATGATAAGGTGTTGCAACCCTATGAGTGATGTTGTACTTTTTTAATAGAGTTGCGAAGACCTTATTATAAAAATGAGTTCCTCTATCACTAATGATAGCTCTTGGAGTACTGAACCAGGAAAAAATCCTGTCTTCCAAAAATCTCAGCACAACATTAACATCATTAGTTTTAGTGGCCATAGCTTCAATCCATTTGGACACATAATCTACAATAAGCAAAATATACTGGCTCCCATTAGATGGTGGGAATGGACGCATGAAATCAATGCCCATACATCAAAAAGTTCAATGATAAGGTTACCTGTAAGTGACATCTCATTCATTTTTTCAATGTTTCCTGTCCTCTGGTATCTTTCACACATAACACAAAAAGCATGAGTGTCCTTAAAAATGGTTGGCCAATAAAATCCAGATTGAAAGATTTTGAGAGCAGTTTTCTTCCCTCCAAAATGCCCTCCACAACTAAATGTGACATAATGTCTCAAAATATTCTATTGCTCATCTTCTGGAATGCAACACCTAATGATTTAGTCTCAGCATATTTTGAGTAGGACTGGGTCATCCCAAAAATAATGCCTTGCCATTGATAGTAGCTTTCTTCTTCCCTATGAGTTCAACAAAGGATTAAAAATTTCTTTAACTAAGTAATTTACAATATCAACATACCAAGTTTCACTCCCTTTTACATAATACAATTGCTCATCAGGAAAGATTTCATTGATAGGAATGTTTTCTTTTACTCTTTCTTGCTCGAAGTTAGACCCTTCCACCAGTCTGGACAGATGATCTGTTACAATATTCTCACACCCCTTCTTGTCCCTGATTGTTAGATCGAACTCTTGCAATAATAAAATCCACCTGATCAACCTAGGCTTGTCATCTTTCTTTGTTAGCAAATATCTCAATGCAGCATGATTAGAATAAATAATGACCTTTGAACCAATCAAGTAAGAACAATATTTTTCCAAGGCAAACACAATAGCAAGCAATTCTTTTTCAGTGGTAGAATAATTTAATTATGCTTCATTTAAAGTCCTACTTGTATAGTGAATAACATGAGGTAATTTATCTACTCTCTATCCTAAGACAACACCAACAGCAAATTCTGATGCATTGCACATGAGTTCAAATGGAAAAGACCAATCTAGAACTGCTAGAATAAGAGTCAATGTCAATTTTTCTTTCAAAGTATTAAAGGCTACAAGGCACTCCTCATCAAAATAGAAATTTACATCCTTAGCCAGCAAGTTACAAAGTGGTCTAGAACTTTTTCAGAAATTTTTAATGAAGCATTAGTAAAAACCTGCATGACCAAGAAAGCTTCTAACTCCTTTGATTTAAATTGGTGGTGACAATTTTGCAATCAATTCAATTTTTTCCTTATCTACCTCAATGCCTTTATTTGAAATAATGTGCCCAAGTATAATTCCTTGTTTTACTAAAAAGTGATACTTCTCCCAACTTAGTGTCAAATTCATCTCCATACATTTTTAAGCACCAAACTCAAGTTATGAAGGCAGTCATCAAATGACTCTCCAAAAATAGAAAAATCATCCATAAACACCTCAATAAACTTTTCAATCATGTCAAAAAAGATGAACATCATACACCTTTGAAAAGTAGCAAGGGCGTTGCACAAACAAAACAGCATCCTCTAGTATGCAAAAGTTCCTAATGGGTAGGTAAAAGTGGTTTTCTCCTGGTCTTTAGGATAATGAGAATTTGATTATAACCTGAAAAATTATCCAAAAAATAGTAGTAAGCATGACTTGCCAACCTTTCAAGCATCTAATCAATAAAAGGAAGGGGAAAGTGATCTTTTCTTATGGTTGCACTGAGTTTCCTATAGTCAATGCAGATCCACCATTTTATAGTCATTTGCAACTAGACTTCTTTGGCACTACATGTATTGGATTTACCCATTTGTTGATAGAGATTGGATAGATAATACTTGCATTCAACGATTTGATCACCACTACTCTCATAGCTTCTGTTTTATGTGGGTTAAGTTTGCATCATCTTCCAACAAAATTTTGTGCATGCACACAGTGAGGCTAATTCCCTCGATGTCTGCTAAGGTCCACCCTATAGCCCCTTTGTGCTCTTTCAACACATTCATCAGCTTAATTTCTTCATCAACAGACAAGTCGGAAGCAATAATCACTAGAAAAGTATTATTTCCACCTAAAAATACATACCTTAAATTCTAAGGTAATTGCTTCAATTCAAGTTTAGGTGATGTAAAAGATGGTTGTTCCACTTTTGGGTTCACATGTAACCCTTCATTGGTACCTTCTCCTTTTTTGACTTGCTCCACACTATTAAGTTCAACTTTCAAATGCATTATCTCTTCATCCTCCTCCAGTCCATCTGCAGTGAGCACTAAGTTTAGCTTTTAGTTGTATCCTCCTACACAAAAGTTGATAAAATAAGTGAGTCCAATTCATCAACTTGAAAACATCCATTGGGATGTCATCTTTAGCTTCCCATTGTCCACATCTATGATTGTCTTAGTGATTACCATGAAAGGGCATCCTAGAAGAATAGACACTTCCCTTTCTGGTATCATTTGTCTTTCCATGTCCAGCACAATGAAAACTATTAGAATCAATCTGCGCAAGAATATCCTCTACAATGCCTCTAGGATATTTAACTGATCCGTCTGTAAGCTATAGAGACATTGTAGTGGGTTTTTGGGGGAAGGTTTGCCTGTAAAACTGCACTGGCTACCTCTGAAACTAAAACTTTATCATGTGACTCATAATTATGCTTCCTTGTATTTAATTCCTTCAGAAATTTAGCATAAGCAGGCATATTCTTTATCATATCAAGTAAAGGCAAATTGAAATTAACATTGGAAAGGATATTATAAATGTTAGAAAAAGATTTATCAAATTTACTCTACTTCAACCTCCCTGGAAAAGGTATAGGAGGATTATATGGTGGGGGTGCTTTGTTGGCAGGAGGGTCAACTACTTGAAATAATGCCTTTTTTGTATGCTCTTCCTTAGTATTTTTCTTATCTTTCTCCATTCCTATAGAAATAATTGAATTATTAATTTCTTCTCCAACCTTATTGTCAATTACCTTTCCACGCCTAGTGTTGTTATTGCTTTTGCTTGTTCTAGTTGGCTAGGCAACTTTCCTAGTTTGTGACTTTGTACTGCTTCTGCAATTTGTCCTAACTGAGTTTCCATCTTTCTCATGGATGCCTCCATGTTATGGAACCTGGAATCAATGTTTTGAATTTGGTTGAATAATTCTGGAGCTTGGTTTATGTTGCTTGCATGAAACTCTCCAATGTTTCTTCAAGCGTAGGCTTCTTTAGTTGAGGTTGAAATGAGGTTCCAATTTGATTATGATTTCTTTTATTATTCAAAGAGAAGTTAGGATGATTCCTCTAACCATGATTGTAAGTGTTGGGCTATGGGTCATTCTGTGGCCTCTAGTTGTAAAAGTTCATTGCATTAGCTTGCTCAATATCACCTATAAAATATTTATTTGAAGGGCAAACATTAAGTGAATGTCCTGAATTACCATAAAGAGAAAAAACCTCTGTAGGAGCAAGTTGTGGTTACTTCAATTTCACCATTATTGAGCACATTGTCTTTATCTGTTTAGCCATTTCTGACATCTACATTGATAGATCAGAATTAGTATTTACTTCATAAAGTCCCCTAGATCTACCTCTTATACTCTTCTGTTTGGAATTTGCTCCCAATATCTCATAAAGCTCATAAGTTTCTTCCAAAGTCTTCTCTCCCATGGCTCCGCCTATAGCATTATCAACCATGGGTTAGCATGGTTACGTCAGTCCATCATAGAAAAATTGGTTAAGCAACTGAAATAGATATTTATGATGAGGGCATTGAACCAAAATTGCTTTAAACCTTTTCCATCCCTCATGGAAAGATTCACTATCTATCTAAGCAAAAGTGGCTATTTTGCTTCTCAATTCAGCAGTTTTTGCATGAGAGTAAAATTTCCCAATGAACTTATTATAAACTGCTCCCGAAGTTGTCAATGAGCCAAGAGCTACTGTCATGAACCAAGTCTTACCTGCATTTTTTAGAGTGTAAGGGAAGCATCTCATATATAATTGATCTTTTGTTAGCCTGTACAATGGAAATGTTTGGATGGTTACATAGAAATCAAGCATGAAAGTGAATGGATCCTTTGAAGCTAACCCATGGAAAGATGGAAGCATGTTAAAGTAAATATTTTCTAAGTCATAATTTCTAGCATTCTCATCTAACATAATGCATGAAGGTGAAATCCCTATAGTAGGGCATGAAAACTCTTTCATTAATTGTTGAACATGTTGAGTCTGTTGCACTTGTTACACTAGTTGAGCCACTTGGATTTCCTCATTTTCAGTCATGTTTACTTCTTCTCCCTCGCTTAAAATCTCTGTTTCAATTTCCACTTTGTCAGCACGATTGTTGATGAGCCAAAATATAGATGGTTCGCAATCAGTCCCCGGCAACGGCGCCAAAAACTTGATGGTTGCCATAACTTG
>JAYJMB010003039.1:0-14552 GCA_036873735.1 Pouteria campechiana
GAAACTAGAGCCCACCTTCACCTCCAAGGGCAATTTAGGAATGCCCACCTCCTCCCAAGGGGTAATTTAGGGAAGCTCACCTCCTTCCAAGGGGTAATTTAGGAAACTAGAGCCCACCTTCACCTCCAAGGGCAATTTGGGAATGCCCACCTCCTCCCAAGGGATAATTTAGGGAAGCTCACCTGCTCCCAAGGGGTAATTTGGGAAACTAGAACCCACCTTCACCTTCAAGGGCAATTTGAGGATGCCCACCTCCTCCCAAGGGGCAATTTGGGGATTCTCACCTCCTCCTAAGGGGTAACTTGGGAAACTAGAGCCCACCTTCACCTCCAAGAGCAATTAGGGGACGCCCACCTCCTCCCGAGGGGCAATTTGGGGATGCTCACCTCCTCCCAAGGGGTAACTTGGAAAACTAGAGCCCACCTTCACCTCCAAGGGCAATTTGGGAATGCCCACCTCCTCCCAAGGGGTAATTTAGGGAAGCTCACCTCCTCCCAAGGGGTAATTTGGGAAACCAGAGCCCACCTTGTTCATGTCATCCATTATAGCAGGGCCATGGTTTAATTTTCTACCATGGATTTTATCTTAATCTCAACACTATGAAAGTCATCAAATGGTGTTCAATTTTCAGGACATACAATTCAATGTGCATACACTCTTTATTTACATACATAAGCCCACAAAACACATTTAATGGAGTTGTTTACCCAGATAACATCTACTAATTATATCATAATCAATGAAATTAATTAAATAGCCAACTTAGAACTTTCACATTTCCCCACACTTAGAACTACTATCATGGTCTAAAACTATCAAGGTTCAATCAACTATACTCATTTGTAGATCCTTAACATTTGTGGATCCTTAACATCTCTATCTCAGCATTCATACCAAACTTTTCAATCATGCATTGCCTACTATCAACGAATACAATACTTGGGAGGCTACAAGCCAAGTAGACATAGCCACAATCCAAGTGGATATAACCAAAACTAAATGACATCATCCATCATCAAAGTGGACTCAGCCACTAACCAAAGGGACTCAACTATCTTACTACTTCGGTGTGTTCCGGTCCATCCCTTTAATTCAGCTAAAAATGTTGTGGAATCCATGATCATATGGAACTCTGCCATCATTGCAACCCAAATATCACAAGTTCTCCATCTACATCTACAAAATAAGCAAAGGAGTCCCACATAATAGGCTGATTAGACTTCTTTACCTTTACAGGTGGCATAATCAAATAAAGCCCTGTCATGGGCAAGATCCCAAATATCCAAAGTAGCCAACCCGACAGACATCCAAACCCACATTTACAATGATCAAATTCTAGTAGGCATCCAACTCTAAAATACATATCAATCCATTCCTGGAGGCATCCAAATATAAGCATAAACCTCAGCCATGCATCTAAGCATCAATCAAATAATCAAATATCAAATAGAAAAATATCCAAATCTCAACCAAATAACTAAATGCCCAACCTTAATCCAATAGTCTGTCAAATAACCAAACCCAAACCAATCTCCACAATATCCACATCTTTGTGCCATCCCAACACCATACAAAACTCCAATCCTTCTATTACCACACAAACTCAAATGCTGCATGGGGCATATCGCACAATTCTACATTACACATATGTAATGTTGCATCAAGCATATACTTTAATCAAAGTAGTCCATTCATTTAATTCAAAACAGGCATTCAAACTCAATTCCATAACAATGGTATTTAATAAATATCCAAATCCAAACACATCCTCAATCCAAGCATACCTCAAATTTTCAATCATTATCAAAGTATGTTTCAAATTTTTGATCAATTGACTAAACTCAATTCAGACCACATTAAATCATTAACCTAAGCAAGCTAAACTCATAGCAACATTCCATATCAATCATATGAGAAAATACAAAATTTCATCAATTACATTAGCAATCAAACAGCTTAATTCAACTAGAGTGAAATAAAATATCAATCAACAAAATCATGGAACACATGCCAATTCATTCAAATCAATATGTTCACAAGCAAAGTTATTCAATCATATATAAACATGTGTTCATCATAACCAAAATCCATCAATGAGTCCTCAAATTCCAAACATACTATTCATTACAAAACTCTTGCAATTCTGAGCTAAATACATATTTGAACACATTTAAGATTCACATATCCTTTAAATAATTAATAATTCAAGCATTCAAATAAGATGCATATAAGCATTAACATATTCATTTTATATTAATATCATCTATACCTTACCATAATCATTCATATGCCCTCCTTATTCTGGTTTCACGTCTTCTAAATACGACTGACATTTCCCTTCATTCTAATGTTCTTCCATGTTTCCTAAGTTCATCAATTTGTATTGACGTGTCATTTCCTATTACTTCCAACAATATTTGTCATCATGGTTCTAGGATTATCTCTCAAAATGAATTTATCACACAAATAAGTTATTATGAGATCCCATATTGCCCGGGTGAGAGGGGGAGTCCTAACTTATATTTGAGGGCTTGTGGTAATCGGACAAGGCACTTTTTGGGGGACAAAACCATGCGGGTAGTGAGGTTCCTAGTAAGGATGCACTAAGCAAAGCGGGCAATATGTGTTGGAGCACAGGGACATTATAGTTGGTATCTGAGCTAACCCTCAACAGTCTTCAAGGGTGTGTGCCATGAGGACATGGCAGCCCTAAGGAAGGGTGAATGTGAGATCCCACATTGCCCAAGTGAGAGGGTGAGTCTTGACTTATATGTGGGGGCTCGTGGTAATCGATCGAGGCGTCTTTTGTGGGATAAAATCGTGCGGGCAGTAAGGTTCCTAGTAATGGTGTACTGTGCCAAATCGGACAATACCTTGATTGGAGCCTGGGTTGTTATAGGTACTAGGCTTTGATACCATTTGTAACGCCTAGCACCCCCACCCTATGCATTTTGGCCATCCTGTAAATGGTTCTCTATTGAAGCCTATGCGAGATGCTACTATTTAATTTTTCTTAAGGAAAATATTCCCATAATCTCACATTTTTCTAATTTTTAAGGAAAATATCATGCCATAAATTTGGTAGAGTCTATCTTGTATTTTCAAGATCCAAAACCTGATATACATTATTCAAATCAATTTCTAATATCTATACTCATAATTTTTAATATAAAACATAATCTTGTACATTCATCATCAAATATGATAATTGAATTAATAATCATAAACTAATAATAAAACTCATTAAACTAGCCCATTTTATCCACAGCTCAGAACCTGCTTCACCCCATGATGGCAATAATATACTCCAGCTCAATATCAAATATAATTATCACTGATATGACATGCTATTACATTTCAAATACATTAATTGAAAGCTTAAATATATTTATAAAACTACCCAATTACCATTATACAAATACAAAAAGGGTGACAACCGCAATTCACCATACCACCTTATGTCTTTAGTCTTTCTCATAAAATACTTTGTTTGGCTTGTCAATTAAAAATTTAAATAAGAAGACATGAGTCCACATGAACTTAGTAGGTAGGCATGATTCAAAAGTAATAACTAATCAAAATAGCATGTTTAAGACCAATACGCAAATTTCTTGACAATACAATCATAATTAATACTCATAAAATTCCTATTCACATTATCAATTCAATCATTAACTCATACCAATATAACTTCATTCATACATATTCAACTTTATCTTTCCTACAAATTATAATATCATTTTTATAATTCATCATTACAATTCTCAACATAATTAACATGTAATTAATCAAGAAAATAGGCCAATTAAGCCATTAGCTTACTCAATTAACTGCTTGGTCACTTATACATCACAAACCTTTTTTAATCATTACTTAAGCCATGATCCAAGCCAACTTTTTCATTTTCATATCATCCCAAAACTTCATAGTCACTAATTTAATTCAATTTTCCTAGGATAATTAGGTAAAATTCATGAAATTCCCCCAGCATCACTATTCACAGTTAGCATAAAACCCTAGGTTAACAAAATCATCAATTCTCATGCATATTTTAGTTCCAAAACATCATTAAGAATGAATAAACCATTTTTTCCCATGATTGTAACAATGAGACCCTATCATCTTCCTCAAAAGCTACTATTCACGAATGTGTTGAAACCCAAACAAGGTAAAAACCATAAATTTGGTAAGAGAAAAGGTTTTTACCTTCATTCTCATGCGTGGCGTCCTCCCTAGCATATGAATTCAAGCTCAAAACTCGAAATAGCATCTTCCAATTGCAAAAAATTGGATCTTCTTCCATTTCCACCTTTTAAATGCCAAAAACCCATTCCTATTAGCATGCTTGGATGATAATCTTTCTAAACCCTCTTCTTCACAAGTCTAAATGATAAGAATTTGAGTCAAATGGGGCTAGGGTTTGAATTTGGGGCATAGGAGAAGAAATGATATGGCTTAAATGAAAAATGGGATGGAGAATGGCATAAAAAGTTGGTTGACCAATATTGGCCACCAACTAGTGCTGTTGGCATAAGAATTTGGCATCGCGGTGCCAGCCCCGCTAGATGCCACCCTAGGCCTCCTCGATGACTGGCGCCAGTTTTGTTAGCCCGCTTTAATATGGGATTTTCATCCCCTTTTTCATCTAGTTTTCTCATATATTTTTTCTATAATATTTTTCATAAAATTCTAACATTAAAGGACATATTTAATTATCCTTTTATACATCATACAAATACACAAAAAATTTCATCTTATTAGTCTAGATCATATCCAACTATTCAGCCTCATTAAATAATAACTTTATTCTCAACTTCATAATTCATTTTCATACATGATGGAGCAAAATTTTCCACTAAGGATAATTATGATGTATTCCAATACATTATTACCCAAAAATTAACACCCTAAGTCTTACACATCCCAAATAAGGATATCTAATATAAATAATTTCCCCATTACCACAATCTACTAAATGAGTAGGGATTATACAAGCACAAACCACAACCTATCATACCACACCACTGCAATTATATCATTAGCCATAATTCACAAGATATACACATAATGAAAGTATGTGACTGAATAGGGTACACCACCCTTTAATATAAATAATCTCCATTCAAAATCATCAAATATAACATGTCCCACATATTAAAATGATATATCATGATCATATACATCCCATGGATCAACAAAACTCATACATATATCAAAATGAAATAATACAATTGTGATACCCTATAGTGGGGCAAGTTATTTTGGTAGTGGTGTGAATTCAATGTAGGTAGTTGGTAGCAGAAGACCTCCCCTTATAAATTATGTGTGCAGAGGGGCCAATGAGGAGAATGGGTGAGAAATAGAGAAAGTTAGAGAGGCAGTATTGGAGAGGCAAAGGAGAAGAAATTAAGGTAAGTTGGTTTTATTTGATTTTCAGTCGATCAAGTCTATTAAACAATTGTATTTCACATGCATTATACTATCATGAAATTTTAGGAGAATTTAGATGTGGAATTATGGTTTAATTGATGAAGTTTTCTATTCATTGAAAAAGAAATATTATCAGATTTTCATATCATCGGAAGATTTTTATATCACTCATATATCTTCAAATGAACTTCTCATGATGTAGAATGCATCCTATGGTTTGGATTTAGGGAATATAGTATATATATATGTGCTTTTATGGACAAAAAATGGAAATAAAATTCAAACCCTTTGAATAGTAATTATGAACAGTGCACATGAACAATGATTTAAATAGTAAATGTAAACAATATTTATGTATAATGATTTTAACTATGAATAATATGTGTATAGTATTTTTAAATAGTAATTTTGACTATGAATAGTACATGTAAATAGCGAATACTAAATAGTGAACAATGAATGGAAAAATCAAATCCTTTCCCCTGTAGGAGAGCAGCCATGTTTGGAAAGAATGAAATCCATTTTGCTTGGAGTTGAAATATTTGAAAGTGAGAAGGTGTAAATCCAAGCCCTAGAAGAAAAGTTCTTCCATTTGCAAGCCTTGGGAAGCAAGCATTTTGTGCGAGAGCTTAAATTCTTGAATTTTAAGTAATTAGAAAATGAATTTTTGAACTCATACATATTTCTTTTCCCATTTACATGATTCTTATGCATTATATTTGGGTTGTGTCTAATTTATATTGGATTTATGCCTTGAGTTCTTAGTTTGAATAATATGAATGAAGCTTTATTGTATTGAGCATACTTTACATGTTTTCCCCCACACTTTCTCTTTTGATTTATGTTTTGTGAATTTTTCTCCACATGTGTTTGATGAAATGCTTAAGTGAAGGGTATATGTTATTTATGGACCCTTTTGGGTGAGTCTAGAGCATGCATGGAATATTAAAGTATTGGAACCACTATTGTGTATATTAGTGATATTGCATGATGTATGAGATAGGCTTTAGGTTACATGCGATAAATGATGCATAACATGGCATTTTGTATGCATCTTGCAAGGTGGCATGGGTGATTGAGTGCACATGATGATAATGATGGTGATGGGGCAGTTTGCCTAGCCAATATGGCCAAGACATAGGCTTGAATGGCTATATATGATGAAATGCACAAGACTTGAGTAATAAGTGGTTTGATTAGGTAGGTATGTAGAATGGATATGAGATGCACATGATCTAAGTAATAAGGGATTTCATTAGGTAGAAATATGAAATGGATATGAGATGCACATGTCGAGGACATGATACATATGTGGTTCCCAATGTTTGGGTTCAGCGATGATCTTTCAAGTGGGCCATAGTTAGCCAAAATGCAGAGGTTGGTGAGGCTTGAAAGGGAGCTTAGTTTGCCTATGGGACACTATGCATTGGCCAGTAACCCACCTTGCTAGACATTGGGGTCAGGACTCAATGGGGCCAGTGATCTACTCATGCTTAGCATCGGGGGCCTTGAGTCATACCTTGCCACTTTAGGGCAAAAGTGGTTGGTAACCTCATAGGGTGTGAAGGCCTAAGCTAAAGTGAGGTTTGTATCTAGATTTGCATTCATGATATGATTTGAGAGTGCCTATTCATAATGCATAATTGTTGCTTGTAGGGTGCTATGTAGTAGTAGAAGATTCATAGACATGGCATTAGATTGGGTATCGTCATGGGAGTGGTCGATGGTCAGACTTTATTGATGTTTATGATTTATTTAAAACCTGGTGTGAATTTTATAATTATATATGATGTGATTAGCTGATGAGTAGATGAGTGATGGTTCAAGTGTGACCAAGGAAAGTTATCTGTTGCTTTTACTTGCCTACTTACTGAGTTGCCCAACTCACCCTATTTTAAAACCTTAATAGGTTTACTTGAGGGAGCCCAATTTGGGGTTAGAACTCAAGGCAGGAAGAATTGATATAGTCTAGTTTGTTGTGTTATTTCATATGATATATATGAGTTTTGTGGATGTATGGGATCTATATGATCATAATGTATCATTTCGATATGTAGGATTTGTCGTAATTTGTAATTTTGATATATTAAAAGATGATATACTTTATTCAATTATGTACTCACATGAGGTGTATATCTTACGGATTATGTTCATTGGAATGGTTGTAGTGATATGGCTTGTGCTTATGTAATCCCTACTTATGTAGTCAATCTTATAGTAGTGGGGAGATAATTTATGCTAGGTATCCTAATTTAGGATGGTCAGTTGACTAACAGTGGTGTCGTCCTAGTTAATGTTGACCGGCGAGGGCGCTACAACAACTAGCGAAACTACATCAATCTTCCTTACCTAGAGCTCCAACCCCATGTTGGGCTCCCTCAAGTAAACCTACTAAGATTTTAAAATAGGGTGAGGTGGGCAAACTTAGTAAGTAGGCAAGTAAAAGTAACAGATGACTTCCCTTGGTTACACTTGAACCATCACTTATTTGCCCATTAGTTAATTACATCAATTAGAGTTATAAAATACATATAAGTTTTTATATAAATCTTAGACATTAACTAAGTTTGAACATCAACCAATCCCATAACTACACCCAACCTAATGCCATGTCCATGAATCTTGTGCTACTATATAGCCCCACACAAGCAATAATTATGTGGCATGAACAAGCACTCTCAAAACACATCATAAATGAGAATTCAAATGCGAAACTCTCTCTGGCCTAGGCCATAGGCCTTGTGAGGTTACCACCCACTTTATCCCTATAATGGTAATGTATGACTCGAAGCTTCCATTACTAAGCATGAGTAGATCACTAGCCAATGCATAGTGTCCTATATTTACACTAAGCTCTCTTTTAAGCCTCACTGACCTTTGCCTTTGAGCTAGTTATGGCTTGCTAGAAAGATTATCCCTAAACCCTAACATTAGGAACCCCATGTGTATCATCTTCTCAACATATGCATCTCATATCAATGCCACATGATTGCTGGATCAAACCCCATATTATTTAGGTCATGTATATCTCATCACATCTAACCATTCAATCTTCATCTCTTGGCCACATATGCCCAGCAAACCACCCCATCATCATCACCATGTGCACATCTCAATCATTCCTACCATCTTGCATAATGCATACCAAATGCCATACCATGTATCATCTATCACAAGTGCTCAAAGCCCATCTCATGCATCATGCAACTTCACTAATATGCACAACTATTATTCCAACACCCTAACATATCATGTAAGCTCTAGAATCACCCAACAAGGTCTACAAATAGGATATACCTTTCACTTAGGCATTTCAACAAATACATATGAGGCAAAATTTACAAAACTATAAATTACAAGAGAAAGCATAGAGAAAACATATAAAGCATGCTTAATACAACAAAGCCCTATCTAAATCATGAAAATCAAGGCAAAACCCCCATTCAAATCATCTAAACCAAGAACTCAAGACATAAACCAAATACAAATTCGAATGGAAATGATTATTTTTGGATTGGATTCCTAACTTCAATATCTAGTTCTCCACAAAATTTTAGCTCAAAATTCGAAGTACACATGGAATGGCTAAATTTTAAAGTATTGCAATGTATAATAGCCTAGATAGCTTGATACCCCTTTAGTATTTCTATAATTTTTTTCTATAGAAATTTTAGATTAACATGACATTTGATTCATCAAATGTGAAACTTCAAGTACTATCTCTCTTTGAAACTTTAGATCCAAATTCAAAACACACGATTTGTGGCATAATTTTAATATTTTTGCTCACTGATTACTTTTGGATAGCTTGACACCACCTTTGTATTTTTCCAATATCTTTTATAAGAAAATTGGATTGACATGATGTTTAATTCTATAAATTCTAGATTCCAAGATGCTTCTATGATATATTACATCTCCTAACTCATAAAAAAAGGTCTGGGTGAATTTTCAAAGTTTTTCATTAAGCGTTTGGCCTAATGCCCAATCTCTCACAATTTCCTTCCTAATTTACTCAATATCTTCTAACTCTTGAATTTTCATTCTAAAATCCTTTCCAAATGTTGGGAACAAGTTTTATTTATACAATTCATCATTTTCAAGGTGTTAAATACTCACGATGAGGTCGAATTCTCATTTTAACCACTTTAGTTTTTTCATAACTAAAGCCCTTCCTAAACCAATACTTGGCTGAAAGTAATTTTATTCATTACAAATTCTTTCTTAAAACATCAACCAAGTGTCATATGCTATAATCTTTTCATGGTCATGTCTTTATGTTTTCAAATTTATCTTTATTGCAAAAGTTTGCTATCTTGGTTCTTTTCTTTGCAAATTTCACTAACAAGGTTATTTTTAAATTAAGTGCCATTCCAACATATCACAATCACTCATCCACTTACATTGCACGTGATTAAATTAAGAAATGGCCTCAAACAGGGGGGGGGGGGAGGTGGTATTCCATTTAATTAGCTTGAGTTCACGTACATGAGCCACTCATGGCCTAATTACAACATACAAGTCTCAATGCAAGTACATGGGAACTTAGGGTGTTACATTAGGTATTTGCTTTATGCGCTTCACGATATTCATATGCTTCACTTGATGTCCAAAATATTCATGTGCTTCACTTGAGTTGCATGCATAATTGACTGACATAACTCAAGGTATCTACTACATCTAGTCTTGTAATTATCAAATAAATCAATTATCTTACCAACCTTTGAAATTTGCCTCCATCTTCTATTTGCTACTCATCTATATTAAATTTGTTGGAATAATCCATTAGTATTTCTCCTGGCTTTGCTCCCAATTTGAATTAAGAGAATGTTTAATATTCTCCACACCCCTTTATCCACTTTATTTGTTATATTATCTTGAATATTCTCATTAAGCAATAGAATAGAATAGAGATATTAATATCCTCCCCCTGAATTTGATTGTTATTAAGTTGAAGACTTGATTTTAAAAAATAAGCTTCAGTTTAAAGAAAAACATCTCATAAAATAAACATCTTCTTGTGAGGATCATAACATTTGTAGGCCTTTTGAGTTGACTAGTAACCAAGAAAAATATATTTGCATGCATAAGGATCAAGTTTTCCATTATTTTGTGAACATAACATGTACTTCCAAATACATGAAGAAGAGAAAGGTCAATTTTTCTTGCTTTTAAGATTTCTAAAGGTGACTTGTTTTTTACTGTCCTACTTGGAAGTTGGTTAAGAGGTAATAACTTCTGAGTAATGCATCTGATTAATATCATTTGACTAAATTCATTTAAAAAAAGTAATGCATGAGTGACTTAAAGAAGATGTTAATTCTTCCATTTAACAAGATGATTTTGTTGAGGTGTACTGAGATAAGAAGTTTGATGCATAATAATACCAAGGCTTTTGAGGATGACTTGTTAACATATTTATTGTCATTGTCTATTCTTAAAAATTTTGATTTTGGAATTGAGTAAGAAAACTTTTGATAAAATTCTTGAAAGACATGCAAAACATTAGCTTTAGATCAAAGTAAATATAACCAAGTAATACAAGAACTTGTTCATCCCTTACAAAAGTGTAACAACCCATGCTCTCTATTGAGGAATTGTCTACTTTGGACAACCACAATCCTCATGGTTTTGCCCCATTGTGGCCTCTGCCCATACAGCTCCACAAAAGATGCCACAACAGGTTTCACGAACAGCCCATACCATAAGCTTATTACCTCACCCTCACCCGAGTGATGTGGGATATCACATCCACCCATCCTTAGGGGCTCCAATGTCCTCGCTGGATACAACCTTGAGATTATTGGGGTCTGGCTTTGATACCACTTCTGTAAAAACCCATGCCCCTTGTTGAGGAGTTTTCCACTTTGGACCACCACAATCCTCATGGTTTTGCCCCCTTGTGTCCTCTGCCCATACAGCTCCCCAAAAGATGCCTTGATAGGTTTCATGAACCATGCATGCCATAAGCTCATTACCTCCCCCTCACCCAGGCGATGTGTGATATCATAAGAAGATAGCTAGGTGGGGTATAGTAAATTAAGCATTTAGAAACTTTGACCAAATTAAAATAGTTTATGCTAAAATGAGAGAAAGAAGTAATACACAGCATAATAGACAGTCTATTTTATAGTGGTTTGACATAAGCTGAGTTCCTACTTCACTTGTCTAAGATAGTCTCCTTCACTATCTTAGGTTTCGCTAACACAAATCAATAATCACAGGTTGGTTTTCCTGAGCTCACCAACAAACTCTTACAATCAAAGCAAGTATTTCTTACTTGTTGAATCTAACCAATAATGCTAAAGCCCCTTGCTTGTAGAAATAAATAAAATAGAAAATAATTTATAAAAATAAGTTGCCTATTACTTAGGCAAATGTGTACACAAATAAAAGACAAGTAAAGAAATTACTAATCAATAAAGAACATTAATTTTAGAGTTTTAAAAATTTCATGAAGATGTAGCTTTAGCTTCTATTTTAGAGTTTAGCGCAGAAGGAGTTAGAACTTGGAAGAAACATTTCAATGATTATAAATGCTCTTTTTAATTGCTTAACTAACTTCTTTTAGTGATTTGATCCTCTATTTATATTCATTGGAAAAAAATGCAGCCAATGTATATATTTCTGGTAATCTTCTACCCATTTTTATGACTTGTTGTTTACTCAATTACAAGGTTGCTAAGTAACACTTTAGAATTCTAAAATTTACTTTCAGAACTCTGAATAACAGGTGTGTTTGTTAGTTATTATTACGCAATTTAATTTTAGACTTCTAGATTTGCAACTTCCTTCCTCTGAAGGTTGTCTGAAGATAGAATCACATTCCAATAGCTACTTAAGAACTCTGATGGTCGGCTTGCTTCCTCTGAAGACTGACAAACCCAATTACCACTGACAACTAATCTTTTAGACTTTTAAAGTTCCATTCTATCTTAAGGATCCTCTGAAAGTTTTCTTTATTCTGAACTTGACTCTAAAGTGACTTACAAGACTCTGAAGCTTGGAATCCTTCCTTTGAACATGCCTTTGAAATATTTTCAAACCTTTGCAAAATTTTAAAACCTGCTTGAAACTTCTGAAGTTGTCTCTGATGCTTCCTCTGAAATATTTCAGACTTTGTTTTAGACTACTTGTAACTTCTGGATTTGTCCTCTGAATTCTTCATAATCAATTTTAGACTTCTCTAAATCCTCTTAAGTAACATCTAAATTTTTCCTTTGAACTCTTCAGATTCGATTTTAGACTTTTCTAAATCATTTAAAGTAACTTCTAAATTACTGGACTTGACTTTAGAACCATTTTGAAGCTTTTGAACTATTCTTTGAAATTTTGGAACTTTAATTTTCTTTTGCATTTACATTGTTTTCTTCCTCTGAAACTTAATTTGAGATATGTTTTCATTGATTTCTTGAATTATTACATTCCATATTACTTCCAAATATATATATTCCATTTATGTTTACTTGATTTTATTATTTTAGTTCTACAACACTAGGAAATTAACTATTAGTACGTAGCTTCCTTACTCATATGTTACTTATCATCAAAACTTAGCTATAACATCAATTCATCATCAAAATCAAGCTAAGGGGGTTAAACTCAATAGTCTTCCCTTTTTTGATGATGGTAAAACATTTGAGTGATACCTCTTCATAAGTAAAGAGAGTCAAAAGACAATTCTAAGTAACTAATGATGTTCCCCCTAAATATATGTATCTACTCCCCATAACTAATAACAATACATGAATTTTCTCTCCCTTTTTATTATAATAAAAAGGTACAGAGGCGAGAAAAAAGCATAAGAGAATAAAATATGAATGCAGAGATAGAATTTGATGAAAAAAATCCTTTGTACTATAGTAAGATAGTGGAACCCAAGTCACTAAAGGAGAGAGTTTGGAAGAGTGGAGTAGAGTAATTGACTTGAACAACTATAAAAATCTATATCTACTTATTGATTGCTTACATTGTTTTCATTAAATTGCTAAAAAGGGGACTTTAATCCTTTAAGGGGTTTAAGGAGAAATTTTTAAAAATCTAATTCACCCCTCCCATCTTGGGTTTTTCCCTAACTTACGGGACCAACAAGTGGTGTCAGAGAGGGTTACATAAATACTTCTAGAGATCCAATGGCAAATTTATCATCCTTTGCTCATGTTTTTGTTGAGGGGCAATACTTCACTTGGGCACCTCTGTTTGATGGAAATAACTTCGCTTACTGGAAGTTAAGAATGAGGCAATTTATTATGGATAGTGATATGGATTCCTGGAGAGTCATAGTTGTAGGAATAACCCTTCCTAAGAGTGACATTGGTGCTTGGATTAAAAAAAAGACCACCAATGTTTAAAACAATGCAAAATCTATGAACTCACTTTTCTTTATTTTATCTGCTACCAAATTTGATAGAGTATCATTGTCCACCACTACCAAAGAAATTTGAGATAAGTTGGTGTTCATTTATAAATGTTCCTTCTAGGTCAAAAATGACCAAGAGGAGCATACTCATAGAAGATTTAGAAAATTTTAGGATGAGAGAAGGAGAGAGCATAACCAAAATGTATGCTTATTTCTTCTAAAATTACTAATGCTTTGAAAGGCCTGCAAAAGGAAATTTCAAATATTGACCAGGTAATGAAGATTTTGAGAGAACTGCTTGAGTCTTAGAATCAGAAGATCACAACAATAGAAGAAGCAAAGGAACTGAATGAGCTCAAGATAGATGACCTTATCTACTCTCTGATGTCACATGAGAAGATCAAGAGTAAAAGAAAAGAGCTAGTAAAACTAAAGAAGACAATGGCTCTTAAGGCAACAAAAAGAGAGCAACAGTGTGTTAGACTCACAAGCAAAAGACGAAGTGGCCATGGTGGCCAGAAACTTCAAAAAAATTTTAAGGACCAAAAGAGGTAAAAACTTCAGAAAATAACCTAGACAAGATGAAAGAAAAGAAGCGAAAGAAAAAAAGATTTTTCCTAGATGTTATAAATGTAGAAGAGTTGGACACATGATTGAAACATGTCCAAATGAAGAAAGAGCAAGCCTAAATGATGAGAATGCAAAATGTCATATTTTATTCTCCTAATACTTCATCTTTTGCACCTATTTGATTCCTAAATAT
>JAYJMB010003040.1:0-14549 GCA_036873735.1 Pouteria campechiana
TGGGATCGACCCTTGCATAAGCACACTAGACTATACATCGACCGTGCACTTGCGAGGTATTAAATTTGAACCATCACCATGACAGTTTCCAAAGCTTTAACCATTTTGCGCCAAAGATCGTTGTTGCGATTCCAAAGCAGTGGAATTTTCTCTGAAGCACATTAAGAAAGACTCTGAAGTTGGTCTGTTGGCTTCCGAAGCATGTCTTCAAGACTCTAAAAATTTATTTTTCTTGAATTAAGTACATGTGAAATTTATATATTTAATTTTGTAAGAGCATTTACTTTATGTCTTCCTTTTGTCATCATAAAGGTTAATCTTAAGTTAAGTGTGAGTTAATATTTTTGTAACATAATTGAGAACAAATTGTTAGTACCTTAATGTTTCACTCATGTCTTTGCTCATCATCATAACATACTTGATTAAGAATGTTCATCATCAAAATCAAGCTAGTTAACATAGTTCAACATTCTCCCCCTTTTTAATGATGACAAAACAGTGAGTGATATACCTTTCAAAACTTGTCTAACAATAAGTTTAATACAACTTATTTTTTAGATATTTCAGAAAAATTTCAATTGGATAATTTCGATTAACTCCCCCTGAATTGATGCATATTATTTTATGTCATAGAAATTTTATTTATATCAATAGAAATTTTCAATGCACATATCATCACATTATCACATTTATCACTTTTTCTTTCCCTTTTTGTCATAATCAAAAAGGTGGAAACAAATAGTAAAATAAAAACAAATTGCATATATATTGAACTTTTCCAAATTTCAAATATAATGTAGATACATCAGAGAAAATACAAAATAATTACATCAAAGAGAAAAAAACTGTAAATTGCAACAAATCTATTTAGGTGGTTGGGTTTTCTCTGGTAAGTCTTGAGAAAGACATCTTAAAGAAGTGGAAGAGGTGGCTTGGGTTCAAAGGAAGATGCTGTAGAAGAGGGCTTAGATGTTCTTGCCCTTTTGGTGGAGTAGGGATAAAAAATGAATCCCTTAGAACTGCCACAGAAGGTTCATGTGTGCATGTAATGGGTCCATAGCCATGAACATTGATGATATTAGTTCTCTTTCGAAAGGTTGGATCCAGCAGTTTAGGAAAGACTGGAGGAAGCCCTTTCACGAGAGTTTTCGTTTTTGCTTTCAACCGAGCTATATACTCCTCATGGTACATTGTGATTTTCTCAAAAGGAGCCTTCTTGTGCTCATTAGGAGGTGGAATTCTTGGCTTCCTCAGTGGTTTTTATTTTGGGACAACAGGGGATTTTCTGATTTTGGAAGAAGATAGTTTTCTAGGAGTTTTAGCTTTTAAAGTATGTGAAGAAGGTGGTGGAAGAGGTTGACACCCTAAGGGAGATTGTATTTGCTTTATTCTATCTTAGAGAGAAGGATCATCTATTTGAGGATATGGTAGAGGCAGGATATCAGCAATGGCCTCTAGGTTGACATTTTTGTAGAAAGTGAATTCTTCCTTAGTGAGAAGAAAGAATTTATGAGGACCTAATGGAGATGGAAACTCTTTTCTTGGAGGTTTTGACATTGGAAGCATTTGAAGGAATTTTTTAGAGTAATTTTGAATAATTGATGCTTTATCAGGGATGTGAATTTTGTGGTTCTTTGGAGTGAAAGGAGGATCAGGAAGAGATTGAATTCTATACAAAAAGTTAGGATTCTCAAGTTTAGAAAATGAATATTCTTGAGGAGATAGATGAATTGATCGAGAGAGAAACATCTTAGCAACTTCAGTGTTGATGTTTATTTTACTTGCAAACTCAAAGTTTGTCATCCTAATTAGATTAGATATACAAAGAAGAAAATCAGGATTATCATCAACAAATTTTCTTTGTGGAGGACTTTGTGGCGGATGATTTATAGGGGGGTCCCATTTTGGTGAGATTTCCGCAATTCTTTCAAGGAAAAATATTCCTGCTTGGATATATTCCATCAATAAATCCATGGGATTTTTGTATCGTGACGGAATCCAAATACAATACAAGGAAGTATGAGTGTTATCTTCTATGGTTGGAACTAATAGTGGTGGAATATATGGAATGATGGAAGTTGAGTAAGTAGGTTTATCCATAGATTGATCAACCTCTAGAATTGTGGGGGATGATGGATATGGAGACATAGAGGGTGAAGACATCACTATAATGGGAGAGTCTAGTCTAAGAGGAGAGAAATGATGTGGAGGTGAAGAAAAATGAGTTGGAGGTGGAGAGAAATGAGGATGAGGTGGTGAAGAGTGTGGATGATAGGTTTGACCTCTGAATGATTTTGCTAAAGCTTGTAAATAATCAAATCTTTGGTCAATCTTATCAGCTTTAAGAATCATAGATGATATGGCATTTGAAAGAATATGATTTGTTTCACTCATCTGGAGAGCTAAGGTTCGCATAAAGTGTTCTATCATGGTTATTTTGTCCTCTAGGTCTTTTGTGGGAATTGATGAGGTGGATTGTTGATCAGTGTGAGAGGGTCTAATGGGTGAAGGGGTTCTGATGGGGTTGTGTGAAGGTATTTTTGCTGCTATTGTATCTTCATGTACATCATCTCTCAAAATTTCTTTTACAGTATCTTTAATGTCTATTCTTTGTTCCTCTCTTTGAACATCTTCTATTCTCTCAGCTTCTCTTGGTTATTCTCTGCTGGAAAATTCTTTCATTCTTTCTACTAATGGACTGATGAACTCTTCATTCAGTTATCTCTTCTTCTTCATGTATGGAGAGTTCTTGTCCTTGTTTAGTATCATGTTCTATAACAATAACATCATTTCCTCTCTCTTGACTTTCATCAGGTCTGGATCCTTTCAACTGAGTTTCTCTTCTTGGTCTTTAAAGATCCAACCCTATGCAGTATGCTGAAAGCCCATTCTTTTCAATCCTTTTTCATCCAAATTATCAGTATTCCTTGGAAGCTCTTTATCTTCATTAGAGAGATTTACTCCTGGTTCCTTAATCAGCTTGGTCAAAGTCATTTCATACAGTAAAGAAAACCTTCTGGTGCTTTTGATTAAGTGAATATGATTTATCATTAGTTTAGCTAAATTTAGCTTTCTTCTATTCTTCAATGCCCATCTTATTTTGGCATCTTTCTCAGATATATCTCCTGTAGCTCCTCTTCTAGGATATACATTATTCATAACAATGAGATAAGCTAGCCTCAGATTTGCATTCAAGTGATTGGCATGCAAATGATTCTCCTTTTCCCCTATCTTAGTTTCTGCTAAATCTAAGAATAGCATTACCCTTGAAGGCCATACAATCTCCTCTTCATTTTCAGAGATATTGAAACAATTTCTCAAACTTTCTTAGGATAGTTCAATTTCTATTTATCCAATCCACGATCTTTCTGTTCTAGTGTTGAGATTACAGATTAGAGCTCTTATACGCCTAGGATACAAACTATCTCTATAGCTTACATAGGCATCCCAGCCTTGGTATCTCAACCATTCAGATACTTCAAATTCCATTTCAAAGGCTCTAAAATTGAAGATTTTTCCTATTATAATCCTCCTATCTTCATATTTTTCAGTAAATCTAGAGTAATCAAAAGAGCTATTTTGAAAGATTACCTTAATAGTATTAGTTTCTCTCCTTGCCTTCTTGGTTGTTTTTTTCTTTGGAGAATTTTCACTTTCCTTTCTCTTACTTTCTGCTCCCTTTGTTCTCACCATTTCTACAGAGAGTTCTAGGCTTTTGGAAATAAAATGGGATTTCTGGGAGTAAATTTGGAGAAGGCTGGAAGGTGGATGAGAGAAATGAGACTTAGATTTTAAAAGAAGTAGGAATATGGATTGTCTTCTCCGAAGGTGGGGTTTCTGGAGTTTGGAGAAGAAGAGTTTTATCTTTTCGAAGAAGAAGGGTTTGCAGTGTCACGCCCCACCCTCTGAGGTGCAACCTATCATTTTTGCACTGCATTTCACCTAGATTTGTCCACTTTTAGGGTGGGGTGCTCTGCCCAAAATTTGGCAGAGCTTAACCTGAATAGATGAGTTTTCCACCTATAGGATTATATATTAATTAAAATAATGCAATGATACAATTTCTAGAGACAAACATCCACTTACCCACAACCCAGAATTTGTATCACACCATTATGGCAATAACCTAACTTATTTCAAAATACATAATATGCACATTTTTCTATTATTATGACATGGCATGTGATTACATTTAATATACAACATTCTAATTTACAATTACAATTATAGACTGATATTATCATTACACAAATACAAACAAAAAGGGGTACCAATCCCAATCCATTATACATCATAAGTCTTCAATCTTTCTCAAAAATCCTTTGCTTGACTTGTCAACTAAAAATTTAAACAAGAAGGTGTGAGTTCAGGCAACTCAATAAGTAGATAAATGTCATCAATAATAACTTAATTCACAATGAGCATGTTACATATCAAACAATTGATATTCATCATTATAGACAATCACAACGAATATATGTTCATCAATTTATACCAAACATAGAAATTCATGTTATTCTCATCCAACTAATCAATCTCATATTTCATCAAACTTCAAATCAAAAATATACACAAATCAAAAATATACAACAAAGGAATACTTTTAATCCTCATATTATATATCCAAGAGATACCCATTATTCTTAACAACTAAACAACATCAATCTTAAACAAATATGAGATATCCACTATCCCCATTCAAAACATACATGCTTGGATTTCAAACAAAGAGATAAGCATTATCCCTAACTATGTAGTGAAAGCAAATGCCTACTTACCTCAAGTTCTTAGCTCCCAACCATTCCTCCAACTTTATGCCTTTTTATCCTTCTCAGATTATCCTATACAGGATAACAGTCCCATTCATTTACAGACATAACTGGGATAATTCATATCAAAAGCCAATTCATTTAACAAGGGTTCTTAGGAAATTTTACTTCCAATCATTTGTAATCATCATACAATATAGCTAGCATGTAATTAACTTCAATAACAGTCTCATTAGATATTTAATCCAATCAATTTGTGGCTCATATTGCTCAAACACAAAAATTTTCATCAACCCTTAATGAGGGCATAACCATAAATTCAATTCCATTGGTCCAAATCATTCCATATAAGTCCCAAAACATCATAAATCATGAATTTCGTATTTCCCCCATGGTATTCTTGCCTAATTCATATATTTCCTCAATTTCAACTATATATAGAAACCCTAGCAAACCAATTTCATGAATTCTCATGCCCAGTTCATTAAAATCAACTAATTTGATTGCTTACCCCATGATTACAATAACTTAAACCCTATCATCATCCCCAAAACTATTGTACACAAGTTGGGTTGAAAACCCTAGCATCAAAAACCAAGTGAATTCAATCACAATAATGAGTCTTATCTTGTTTTCCAAGCTCAGCAATCATCTTCCACCCATTTTCATTACCAAGTCTTCCCAATCAGCCATGGGTCACACTCACTAAGGTTTCTAGCCATGGAAACATGCCCAAACGACAAAAGGTCTGAGTTTTGATTTGCTAAATCAAGATTTTTTCATGGAAATCTAGAAGGTTTCTAGCTAAAATCATCAAAAACATGGGTTTAGATGGGTGGGTTTCAAGAGTTGGGACATTGGAACCAGAGCCAAGGAGAAAGGAAGAAGAAAAATGAATCAAACGGGCCAAAAGAGGACTTATAAAATCATATTATTTCAGTGCTCTGGAACACCATTAGGCCTCTATCATGACAAAGACTTCATTACTACCCAGTGTCGCGACATAGAAAACTTGTGTCGCGACACAGGTGTCACGATATTGAATTCCTATGTCACGACATTAACCTACTACCCCAATACACTGCTAGTAATTTTAGCATAACTTTTACATATGATATCTTAATAACCTAATTATTACACATTAGAAAGATAACTTCAAGGGATACAACTTTTATGTTAACAAACATCTCAAAAAGTTCCATAAAGTTGACCCATAATATTCATCTTTTTATTTTCTCCATCATTTGGAATAGCTTCAATATATTAATATAAGTTCCTCATATGACATTGAAATTGAGTGATTTTTCTTTCATTGAACAAATAATTTCATTATCTACAACTTCTATGTTAAACAATTTTTCAAATTAGTCCATTATCCAAGTCAAAATTCATTCACAATGATCCCCTTTTTCCAGATTCAACTTTTACACTTGTGAAAGATCACCATAGTCCCCATTTTACATAAAATACTTCAAATCTCCAAATAATTACTTCTAACACATCATATACATGAAATGAATTATGTCCATACTATTTTCCATCTCATCTAAGGTCAATTGTCAAAAATCACCTATTCAGTTTATTTTAACTGAATTTTCTGTCACAAATAACTCCATATGTCATTTTCATTCCAAGTTGCATCCAAAACCCAAACTAATATTTCACACACATTACAATACACATAATGACTAGTTTAGGTCCTTTATGTAACTCAAATACATGCTTTTGCTCAAATTCACCTATTGAGTTCTTTTCACATAACCTTCAACTTAATAGTTAAAAATTCCAAAATTATCTCAAAATTTCAATTCAATATGTCATACATATCACATTATACACAATAATCATGCTATATTGGTCATTCAAGTCATATACATAACTTTACTCAAAATCACTACTTAATTTTTCTTTCACTCAAAACTACTAAGAAGTCATTCTCTTTGTTAAATTTAGTTTTCCATAACAAATTTCTTTATAAAATAGTATGTATTACTTCAATTTCTCACTTTACTAAAATGTGAAGAATTTCTCTCAAATTTCAACACCATAGGTGTTACATGCGAGCACTTGAGTGCCTTCGGATTAGATTAATAAAAAAACATCTCTAAAACACTAATGTTTTTGGCTTCAGATACTCCAAAAGGTGTCCTTTGGAGAAGATTGATTTCATTTGGGGTTTTGGATATTCCTAAGTATTGCTTTGAAGGAGTTTGTAGATCTTTGTATACCATTGTTTGGGCCTTTGGAGACTTTTATGTGAGGCTTCAAAGACTTTTGTTTGGGGCTTTGAAGATTCCAAAGTTTAAAATCTAACTTAACTCTGAATGGATTACAGTTTTTAGTGTACACAATAATTATCCTTTTGACCCTCCAATGCATGTTTACTTATGTATCATTACCAAGATAGATAATTAAGTATGCATTAGTATACTTTTCATTTTACATGTTGCATAGATAGATGCTTAACCATAGTTTTAGAAAACAAACATGCCATCATCAAGGTTTTCAACAAATTAAGTTCAGGATGAAAGAGAGAATGATCAGTCTGAGGAGTCCATTCAAGTTCATTTTCTTAAGAAGCAGATAAAACATTTAAAAGAGGAACTATTTTATGCTAGAGAATCTAACCACAATGTTGATCGTCTTCTAACAAAATGATGTATAGCATATGAAAAGATCATGGATCGCATGAAGAAGCTTGAAGAAGAATTGACAGAAGCTAATCAGTGTATTAAGGAGCTAAAGGCTATTGTAGATGTTCTTGCTGATTAGTAAAAAAATATTTTTAATAATGATGTTATTATGAATACTTTGTTTAATAAATTATGCATTTTATACACTCGGATCTAGAATACCTAATTCTCTTCTTATCATGTTGAATCTTTCTTTTGGTAATGGTTTTGTGAAGATATCTGCTAGTTGATTTTCTATTGGGATAAATTCTAAGGTAATGTCATGATTTTGAACATGGTCCCTAATAAAATGATGCCTGATTTCTATATGTTAATTTCTAGAATGTAGAACTAGATTCTTAGTCACATTTATAGCACTAGTGTTATCACATCTGATAGGTATGTTAACAAAATTAACGCCAAAGTCTTTTAATTGTTGTTTTATCCATAGGATTTGTTCACAACAACTACTTCCTGCAACATATTCAGCCTCAACAGTTGATAATACAACTAGTGTTTATTTCTTAGAGAACCATGAGATAATCGTTCTTCCTAGAAATTGGTAAGATCCTAAGGTACTCTTTCTATTTACTTTATATCCAGCAAAATCTGCATCTAAGCAACCTACTAAATTAAAATTTGAACCTTTTGGATACCATAATCCAAGATTAGGTGTATCTAAAAGATATATAAATATTATTTTTAAAGCAATATGATGTCTCTTTTAGTTTTGATTGGAATCTAGCACACATGCATACACTAAACATTATGTCAGGTCTAGTAGCAGTCAAATATAGCAAAGATCCTATCATGCTTCTATAAAGTTTTTGATAGATAGACTTAACTTCTTTCATCTTTGTCTATTTTTATTGAAGGGCTCATTGGCATCCCATACCTTTTTCCATCTTGAATGTTGAATTTCTTTAGCAGGTCTTTTGTGTATTTGGCTTGGTGAATGAAGATTCCTTCTTTCATCTGCTTAATTTATAGTCCCAAGAAGAATTTGAGTTCACCCATCAAGCTCATTTTAAATTCTCCCTACATTGTCTTGAAAAATTCTCAGTGATGGATGGTCCATTGTCTGTTTCTTCTTCATCCATCTGTGTTTCTGATTGAAAGGGTTCTCCTTCTTTGTCTTGTATTTTTATTTTCTCAACTAAAGTTATTATCTCAGCTATCTCATCATCAAAATTATTTATCCTTCTAGAGGAATTAGTATTTTCATTAATTTTACATGAATTGATTCTTCTAAAGTCTTACTTTTAGATTGTAGACTCTAAATGCTTTACTAGAATAGAATTACCAAGGAAAATGCTCTCATCAAATTTGTCATCAAATTTGCCTCAGTTTTCTTTGCCATTTTTAAGAATAAAGCATTTATAACCAAAAGCATGAAAATATAAAATATTTGGTTTTTTTCCATATAATTCAAATGGAGTTTTGTTGGGTATGGATCTAACAAAGATTTTGTTAATAATATAACATGTTGTGTTCATTGCTTTAGCCCAAAAATATTATGGATGACTAGATTCACTCAATATTGTCCTTGCCATCTCTTGTAAGGATCTATTTTTCCTTTCATCTTCTCCATTTTGTTAGAGTGTTCTTGGTGTCGAGAAAGTTTGAAGAATTCCATTATTTTCACAAAAATCAGTGAATCTATGGTTTTCAAACTCTCCCCCATGATCACTCCTTATGGCAACTATATGAGAGCTTTGTTCATTTTGTACTCATTCGGAAAATACCTCAAAGAATGAAAAAGCTTCATCTTTAGATGTTAGAAATATTACCAAGGTAAATCTACTAAAGTCATCTATAATGATATATGCGTAATGTTTCCCTCTAAGGCTTCTTGTTCTTGTTGGACCAACTAAATCCATATATAGCAACTGAAGAGGTTTGCTTGTATATACTTCTTTGTTTGATTTGAATAACTCCTTTGCTTGCTTGCCTTTCATGCAAGCATCGCACAACTTATTGTCAAATTTGAGTTTTGGTAAGCCAACAACTAGATCTTTATTGTATAGTCTTTCAATCAGATTCTTGTTGGCATGTCCCAGTCTTCTATGATACAACATGGGTTCATTTTCATTTACAATAAGATATTTGACTTGGATGCCACATAAATCCACCAAATACACATTTTCATGTCTCTTTCCAAGTACTATAACTAAATTTGAAATATCTAATATTGAACAAGTATGAGAGTCAAACACAACTTTGTAACCATTTTCACAGAATTGACTTACACTTAAAAGATTATATTTCAATTCTTCTACTAATAAAACATTTGAAATTGTAATAGAGGGAGATTGGCCAATTTTACCAATTCCAACCTCTCTACCTTTTCCATTATCCCCAAAGGTAAATGTTCCTCCATTTTTAGCTTTTAGTTCTGTGAACAGCTCCCTTTCTCTTGTCATGTGTCTTGAGTAACCACTATCAATGTGCCACTTGCTATTCTCTGTGGCTCTCAAATACACCTACAGTAATAAATTTAAGTTGTAACTTTTGATAAACATTTAGGAATGGGTCTAGGTGGGTTAGTAGTAGAATATTTTGGCATCCATTATTTTATAGGTGCTACTAATCTATTTTTTGGATATGTAGTTGCATTTACAACTTTAGCAATTGTCTTAGGAATCCAAATCAAATTCTATTTGGGTTCTGATTTTCTTTTATGATTTTTCTTTCTTTGGTTTTCTATATCTTTCTTTATTTTAAGTTTGAATAAGGTAGTAGTTAAAGTTCTTCTAAGAGCATATTTTTTGCTTTAATTTACTCAAGTTCTATATTGATATTTTGATCAGTTTTGAGCAATGTATTTTTTTATTTTAATTTAGAGCATTCATCAATTATTCTTTTAAGTTCTCTTTTAGTTTCTTTATGTTTAGCCTTTAGTATTTTGAAATCTGAATATAGTTCTTCTTATAATTCTTTAATATCAAAAATTTTAGGTTTTGAATTTGCCTCATTATTGTTGATAGCCATAAAGCTTATTCCAGTATGTTGTTCTTCTTGATCCTTTTTTTTGAAGTTGAGTGAGCTAAATTGAGCTTCATTTTCTTCTTCTTCTTCACTCAAGCTTTCTTGCATCATGTTTTCCAGCATCTTCAATGCAAACATTGCTTTCTTCTTCTTTTCAAATTTCCTATTATTAGAAAAATTCTTTTTATCAAAGTAAGAGTTATACCTTTCCTTCTAGTCTCCTTGATTTTTGTTTGGTTCTGTGCAGTCAAACTTCATATGCCTAGGCTTGCTGCAGTTATAATAGATTAGAATTTCCTTTTTCTTGTCTTTACTTTTGAAGTTCTTGGAATTGATTCCATATCTTTTCTTCTTGAACATATTTTTGAATCTTCTAGTTATCATAGCCATATACTCATCATCTTCTGTGGTTGAGGTATCTTCTGAAGATTCTTCATTTTCTAATTCTACTTGTAGAGCTATTGTTTTCTTGCCTTTGACTTCATTAGGTAATTTTTATTTCATCAAGACTTCATGGGTCATGAGTGATCCCATGAGTTCTTCTACTGTCACCTATGTTAGATCTTTTGCTTCTTGTATAGTAGTCACTTTAGGCATCAAGTGTCTAGGCAGAGATCTCCAGATTTTCTTTACTAGCTTAGTCTCTTTGTATATTTATCCTAAGCTCTTTAAGTTGTTGGTGATTTTCTAAAATCTTCCAAATATTTCAGAAATGTTTTTTGATTCCTTCATTGAGAAGGCTTCATATTCTTGCACTAGAATATTTATTTTAGTCTCTTTTACCTAGTTTGTACCTTCATGTGCCACTTTGAGTTTATCCTGGATTTCCTTAGATGAGTCACATGTAGAAATCTTTTCAAATTCAGAGGAGGTTAAAGCACGGTAGAGACAGTTCATTACCATAGCATCAAGTTCTATTGCTTGTATATCCTTTGCAGTGTATTTGTCTTTACAAGCCACAACTGGTAATCTATGATAGTCAAGAAATTTTACATTCTCATTTTTCAATACCCATAATTGGTTCCATCAAATAGAGGAGATCTGGAAGTAGATTGTCCTTCAATAGATGTATTATGGAACATATCTATCATTTGAATCTCTTCACAAGTTAATATACTAGTAATCAAAATTTAACTAGTGAAGCCTACTCTGATACCACTTATTGGTACCTTATAAAATAGTAGCTCAAGAAGGGGGGGCGAATTGAGCTTTTAAAACTTTGGGCCAAATCTTCTCTACTGAACTCAGGTTCCACTAATACCTTGATCAACTTGATCAAATACACATTGGTTTTACAACAAGCTCCCCAACCAACTTACTGGTTTTCCAAGCTAACTAGAAACTTTCACAACTTGTTAGTTTTCAAAGCTTACCAACAAACTTACACCCTTTCAGCAAGTTCCCAACTTGCTTATCTCAATACATAAACACCAAGCACTCTACTTGTGCTGTCAAACACTAAAATAAAGTGTATAGCTTAATGCCTCTTACATAGGCAAACTTGTACATAAATTCAGAATTTGATTTAAAGTTCTTGATTGAGAAGAGATTTGAACTTTGAGAGATCTGACTGAATTGTATCCGTTGGAGTTGAACTTTTGAAGGAACATTTTGAATGCTCTTCTAGTAACCAGCAATGTTCAAATGATATTCAATCAATTTTATTTTTTTCGCTTTTGAATCTCTCTTTTATAATTTTAGAGAGATTTTTCCATTGCTGACTTTGGCGGGCATTCAAATGTTTAAAAACATTTTTCTTTACTTTATCTTTTGTTTGGCATTTAACTTTGTTGCAATTTGGTATTGGTTTGCAACTTTGTCACTGACTTTTCCAAATGTTCACTTTCATATCATGTTTCGAAGTTGGTTCTTCATATTCTAAAGAGATGAGTGAACAGATGGTGTCTTAATTGATTTTGGATAATCTGATTTATTTTCTTCAAATTCTCCAAAGTGATTATAACCTTCTTAGTTGTGACATTCATTTGTAGAAAGAACTTCAAATTTTCTAAACTTAGAATGCTTTCAGAAAAGTGATTCCAAAGCTTTGGGGGTTATTGCTATTTATTTAGTTTGTGTGTCATGTGTGTAGTTGGTTTGGCTAGATTGGAGCTACTTGTGTGTTATGTTTAAATTTTTATGTTGACTTAGCTAAAGAAAATCTAAGAGGAACTATGCTAACTTGTTGTAATTAATAGGATGGATTCTCTCTTGATGATCAATAACATATGCTGAGTTTTTTATTACCATTGCACATGATTTAGAAGAAAGGATTGATGCTACCTCATTATTTAATGATTTTTATGATAAGTCTTTCTTTTTCATGATTGCTAAAAATTTCATTGAGCACATTATGTTATGATCATGCAAAGTGTATGTTGATGAGTTGATAGAGTTGTGAATTCAGTGACTTATTTTGGTTGACAAAAGCATTGTAGAACTTGTTTGACTATTCCTCAAGGCAAAATCCTAGATTACATATTTACTTGGAAGTGATTTAGGCAATTTTTTTATCAGTTTGAGGCTTTCAAGCTAACCTAGTATATTCATATTACTAGTGTCCCCTTTGAACCTTCATAACAGAACAACATATGCCAAGCATATGAAAAACCACCATTAAATTTTGTTTGTTTAACCTCATTATCTAGACCCTTTTAGCCTGAAAAACCATGCCTGACCTATAAGAGATATATTCTATACATATGGCTGTTAAAGAGGTACGAGTGAAGTAAAAGAAATTAAGTTTGGGGGAATTGAAAAGAAGAAGGCCAAAAGAAAAAGAAAAAGGACAAAAAGAAAACAATTAGTCAAGAATCATCTTTTAAATGGGGGAACCACATCTCCATGAACTCAATAGAAAAAAATTTGAGGGTGCAGTAGTAATATAGACCATAATAGGGGAGATCACATCTCAATGAACTCGACAAAAAATAAATTTGGTGGTATGATAGTAATAAAGCCCATAATAATAATAATAATAAATAAATAAATAACCCAAAATGAAAAAAAAATTCAGAGAGTGAACATTCATACGCAATTTCATTATGATCTCTTACTTTGTGAATCCTTATTTCTTTTGTTTGTTAGCCAAACCCAAGGTCCAATTACAAGCTTAATAAAGACCTATTGATCCAAGTGAACAGAGTCATCTACATTAGTGGAGAGGGATCATGGAAAGCAAGCCTATGGACTATTTTTAACAATCATTAAAATCACCACTTTGCACATTGTTGACTAAAAAGTATGCATGTAGCATGAAATTGACATTACACACATACATTTTCATGTCATGAAAGGATTGATAAAGCATGAGTTTCATGAGATTACTTGGTAAGTGTCTTGAATGATTTTTGAATTATATATACATGTGTAATTTGTCGAGCATGTTAATGATTAATTGAGTGAAATTATCCTAACTGATTCATGAGTTCAACATTCTAGTTTGCTCGAGAATGAGCAAATAAGTAAGTTTGGAGATATTTAATAAGTAAATTTCTTTCACTTATATTATACATATTTAAGCTTAGCTATTTACAAATCCTTATCTCTTTTAAATGATTTTCATGCTTATTTGTTGGATTTTCTAAGTGTCTTAAAGGTGGAAAAGAAGTGGGAAAAGAAGGAAAAGAAGAAGCTCAAAGTTTGGAAAAGAAAACAACTACAAAGATGGAGTGAAAAAGCAACACGGAGTAGGATAGCCAGCCGACGTTGCTGGCCCCCACTTGGCACCACCGACGCCAGAATTGAAGACCATCTCCAGTGATGGACTTGTTTTGCTAATTTTTTCTGCATTTGCATATTTTAGGGGTTTTTAAGCATAAACTTAGGGTTTTTCAGGGGGTCTTCTCACTTCCATTTTTATTTTTATTTTTTTGGGTTTGGAGCCATTTTTCAGAGAGATTTCTCATGGAGAAGAAGAAGGAATTGGAAGTAAGAAAGAAGAAAGAGAGAAGATATTCTTCATTATTATCATACCATCTTAGGGAGTTGTTTTATTTTCTCTTATGAACTAAATCTATTTTTCTAGGGTGAAGATGTAGCCTTTTTTTATACTCTTTGTTATGGATTGTTGGATATTATTAATGCTAGATGATCTTGTTTCATTCATGATGTTGTTTGC
>JAYJMB010003041.1:0-14549 GCA_036873735.1 Pouteria campechiana
TATCGACCCGGCAAAATTAGCAAAACTTTACAATAACAAAAATTTACATTTGTAAAATTTTCCAGGGCCTTACATGACCATAGCAGTATGCAGAGGAATAAACTGATGAATTAAAGCAATTTTCATGAATAAGCTAGATAAGCATTTGCTTTAATCAGACATTGAGTTATTCAAGCTATCACATATGCAAATTGCAGTTATCCTTTTGTGATTACTCTTCCTTTTTCTATAATGATCATGAGCATAATTATTCAGTTTCATTGTGTCTTTTAGGCATTCTTAGTTTTAGGTTATTTGTTATTTGTGTGTTATTTTACTTTCTAATTATCTTAGGTGTTTTGCTTTATGTTTTTCAAAGTTTTATTAGTCCTAGTGTGAATTATATATCTTTTCTATATATGTAGATGAATGGAGAGTATATGCATAGAAAGTATTATGTATGAAGGTTTTTATTTCTATTAATCATAGTTAAAGATTCTAAATATGATTTCTAAATAAGAATAAATAAATGAGTGAATATGCAATAATATGTAAACATAGTTTTGTTGAGCATATTATAGCTTGATTTTGATGACGAACATTCTTCATGTGTGTTTTGATGATGAGCAAAAATATAAATGAAAAATTAAGGTACTAACAATCTGTTTTCAAGAATGTTACAGAAATATTAATGATAAAAGGAAAAAAGAAAGAATTGCTAATTAAAAATAGGTATATGAATTACATATATACCTATGTAACTTCAGAGTCTTTTCAAACATGCTTCGGAGTGGTTTAAAATGCTTTGGAGCAGTTATAACGAACTTTAGAGATGTTCGAGAACGCTTTAGAGATATTCGAGGATGCTTCGGAGAATATTGAAAAAGCGTCAGAATCTTCACAAAATGTTTTAGAGACATTACAACATACTTTGGAGAACATTGAAAAAGTGTCTGAATCTTCACAGCAAGCTTTATAGTAGAATTAAACACTTTGGAGAAGTTACAAGTGTGTTTTAGAGAAAACTAGAAAGCTTCGGAGAAGATTGACAAAACTTCAAAAAAGACTAAAAAAGCTTCGGAGAAGATTCAAAAAGCTTTGGAGCAGTCACAATGCACTTTGGAGTTCATTTTCAAAGCTTTGGAGATATTACAGTGTGCTTCAGAGATAATCAAGAAAAGCTTCAGAAGTGTCAAGTGTGCTTTGGAGATGTCATAGTATGCTTCGGAAACAACAAGACAAGCTTCGAAGTAAACAGATATGCTTCAGAGAACTTTAAGTTGCTTCAGAGAAATTTGAGGCATGCTTCAGAGAACTTTGAGGCACACTTCAGAGAACTTTGATTTGCTTCAGAAAACTTTGAGTCACGCTTCGGAGATGTTTTTCAAAACTTTGGATCACTTTTCTGAAGACATTAAAAATTCAGAAAATCCAAACTTTTCTCTACAAAGACTTGTCGCAACCAAAAAGGATTTTAATCACTTTGGAGAATATGAAGAAAATAATTAAGATTATCTGAAATCATTCTAAACACCATCTGTTCACTCATCTCTTCGAAACACTTAATAAGAAAATGTTTAGAAAAGTCAGCGACAAAAGTAGTAGCCTGATACCAGATTGAGCAAAGTCAGACGTCAGACAAAAGATAAGGTAAAGAAAAACATTTTCGAAAGTTTGGATGCCTACACAATTCAATAACTAAAAAATCTCTCTAAACCTATAAAACAGAGATTCAAAAGCAAAAAGAAAATAACTGATTGAATATCATTTGAACATTGCTAATTACATAAAGTGCGTTCAAAATCTTCCTTCAAAAGTTCAACCCCAATGAATATAACTTAGTCAGAGCTCTCAAAGTTCAAATCTCTTCTCAATCAAGGAGTATGAATCTTTCACTCTTACCGCTTATTCATTTACATGGAATTCTAAATTTATGTACAGTCTGCCTAAGTAAGAGGTATTAATCTGTATACTTTACTTTAGCATTTGGAAACACAAGTAGAGTGCTTGTTGTTTATGTATTGTGATAAGCAAGTAGGGAACTTACTGAAAGGGTGTAAGTTTGTTGGTGAACTTTGAAAACCAACAAGTTGTGAAAGTTTCTGGTTGGCTTGGAAAACCAGTAAGTTGGTTGGTGAGCTTATAAAACCAATGTGTATTTGATTATGTTAATCAAGGTATTAGTGGAACCTGAGTTCAGTAGAGAAGACTAACTTAGAGAAGTGGAGTAGGAACCCAGGAAGGACCGAATTACTATAAAAATCTTGTGTTGTATATTATGCAATTTGTTTTACTTATTCATTCAACACCATAATCATTTAATTTGGCCAAAAGTTTTAAAGGCTCAATTCACCCCCCACCCTTTGAGCTAACATTGTATAAGGGACCAACAAGTTTCAAAATTCTATTTTAATATATATACAGCTGAAGGAAATTCAGACAAAATTCTATTAAATCTAGTTTTTAAATATATAAATGTGATATGAAGGTATAAGAGTAAAGCTTGATTTCTACAAATAAAAATATACACACATCTAATTAGATATAAGTCATCGAAATCCTAAAAGTTAGAGTAAGAATGTAAATCTAATTCTATAGGAATTTAATTAATTGAATGTGAAAGTTAAAATAAAAGAATGTGAATAAAAGAAATAATAAATTTAAAGGCTAAACATAAGTGTTTATTAACAAAAGAATGGAGTGAAAGAAATGCACAAGTAAATATTTTAGAAATTTAGATAATGACATATTCAATAATGGCGTTTGAGTTTAGGTGTCATACCTGTACTTACCTTTCCTTTTATTTTGAAGGAACTTGGTATTTCATCGTGTCTTGTCATTTTGTTTTTTCAAACCAGGTCTCCTTTCTTTTTCTTCTTCTTCAGGAGTTTATTTTCTCCCTTTTTAGATTTCCTACACTCAAGTTAATCTAAACAATAAAACACTTGTGAGTGCCAAGTGTTTTTGGCCCTTAATAATTTATCTTTGGCTTGTCTAAGATTTCTCAAATTAATTCATAAGCTAAGACATCCATATAAATGATGGGACAAAGAGCATATAATGAGTTTTCAACATTTTAAGCTCTGCTCTCATTTCATCTTGGCTTATGCTAATACAAAAAGTTTTCATAGATGAAAATCATTTGGCCATAAGACATGTTTCCAATCTCCTTTTCCATTGTATCTAGTTTAATCTATCAAAATTTGGAAGATCAAAGATAGACTACTCTTTAAAAAACATAGAGGATGACAATGTTGGTTAAGCCAAACGGATCATTAGAATTGTTTATCTAGCTTGCTCTGATACCACTTGTAGAGTCCCGTAGGATAGCTTAACCCAAAAGAAGACGGGTGAATTGGGTAAATAAAAATTCTTTGCTTAACCCTTGTTGAATCATTTCCCTCTTTTTATGCTTGTGTGTGGTGTGGTGTAAGATGGATAACATAAATATTAAAATGCATGAAGAATAAAATAAATGAACACAAACGCACACACTGACAAGATAATTTTTATCGTGATTCAAGACTTTGTACCTACATCCACTCTTCCAAGAACACCAACTCATTATGGCTTGGGTTCTACTATACCCCATACAATGGAATACACCAATTTATTATGCTTTAGGTTCCACTATACCCCATATAATGGAATACATAAGTGTCCCTGATGCTTCTTTTGGATTCCAATTCTAGGAGGCATGAACAAGTGTCCCAGACACTCTTCTGGTTTTACAAGCTCACCAAGAAACTCACCTGTGTCAAAGATCACAAGCAAACTTGGTAGTTTTCTCGAGCTTACTACTAACTCATTACAATGTAATTTTCATAAGCTCACCAACAACTTACTAGTTTCAAAGATCACCAGCAAACTTGTTGGTTTTCTAGAGTTCACCAACAACTCTCTAGTTTTAAGATTACCAGAAAATTGATACTTTACAAAGTGTTACAATGAAGCACAAGGGAAGATATGATCTGTCTCTCAACTCTACATAATACAAAAGATCTTCCCATAATGTAAACTCAATGGCCATAAGAATAAGAAGATTGAAGCTCATGAAAGATAGATGATGATTTAAGCTCTTAGCCATGGGTAAAAGAATTTGCGTAAGATAAGACTCATTTGAAATGGGTTTCTTCACCATCTTCGAATCATCCAACCTTTTCTCTTTAAATAGTGTAATGCCTCGCACCCCCACCCTATGCGTTTTTACCATGCTTCACCAAGAAAGATGCAAAATGCTACCATTTTCCTTCTTCTTAAGGAAAATTTTATCATAACCTCATCATTTCCCTAATTTTTAAGGGAAATGTCCTACCTAAAATCAGGCAGAGTCTACTCTATATTATGGACATTTATACCTGATATAAATGTATGAATTGAAATAAACTTTACATTTCTATAATCAAATGATAACAATTATATCTACACACTCACACCCATACAGCTCTGCCCAAGATCGGAACTGGATCATGATGACAATACATTTCCCTGGATTAATACAATTCCATACGTAATCTCCTACTTAAATGATTTACTATGACATGCCATATTTACAATTTGAGACAATTATACAATCTCATGATTAAAAAATAAATTACAATTTCAATGGGATTACAATCCCATTTCTTTAGCATGCTAACAATTGTCTTCTAATCTCGTTCATCCATCCCAATCCTCCGCTGGGATTCTTTACCTAGCTTGTCAGCTAAAAATTTAAACAAGAAGGTGTGAGTCCTGACAACTCAATAAATAGGCATAGATAAAATAAAATAATCACTAATCATAACAACATGTTCTCACCCGGAACATGTATCCAATACAACAATAATTCAATTTAAACATCATAAGACAACATATTTCCATCTCATCCTGAGATGTACAATCCAAGACAACCATACCATGAGGCTCACATCCTCATTCTTTCCATGCACACCCTATGCCTTTCTGGCATATATTATTAGATAGTGCCATTCCAGCACTTTACATCACATTCGAGCCACTTTGTCTCAACATACCATGGTACATGCCATACAGGAGTCTAATATTGCCATACATGTCATGCAAGCACCACATATCCAATTATACCATACATGCATAATATTACAACTGTGCCTTTAATGCACATTACATCATTATATATATCTATATTATTATAGAATGCTTCTCATTCCATTCATACATACAATCATATAATATATCATGTCACTTATACAACTATGGAATATCACTTATCCCATCTTTGTCACCAATTAACCATATCACAATAGAGAATTATACTTATTAATTCATACAATGAAAACACATCAATATAATATATTATCAAATCTTAACATGGGATATACTCATCCCATCTATTCTACACACTTGGGATATTCCCTATCCCGTTCATATAGACATCTATACACAAGAATGAGCATATTGTGGGATACTCTCTATCCCCATTACTCACATGTTCATATCATATACAAAATACCATGTATTTCAATTCTAAGGGATACTTACTATCCCTGACATTCATATATAACCAATATAATATAAAATAAATCTAGGGATGCACTACCCCATCAATCCAACATGCATAACTTTATGCATACAAATGTTCACAACCATACACATATATACATTCATGGGATACTCCATGTCCCCAATCATTCATGCATTTATCATACCTGACAAACATTACAAGCACAAGACATCCACAATCCCTCATACAACATTAGTCAATACCTAAACACGGGATAACTACTATCCGCCATCCAAAACATACATACTCTGAATCAACCATGGGATATATTCTACATCCCCATCCATGCATTCAACAAACACAGAAGGCAACCTACTTACCCCAAGCCTTTAGCTCCAAACAACTTTCCTTCCGCTCTGTCTTTTCATCCTTCTCAGATCATCTCGTATAGAGTCAATATCATTTATAATTCATCATTCATAGCCAATCTTGGGCTATGATCATAAAACATATGATAAACACAAGTTAACTTAGGGTTTCTTCACAATTATCATAAGAAACATTCTTATTTAATATTTTTATCTAATATCTCACATGATTAACATTTCAACAACATGTAAATAACTCAGTTAAGCTTTTAGGCTATTCAATTCATTTCTTACATAGCCTATTCGTAAAAATTCTTTTTAAACCCTAACTAGGGCATAGCCTAAAACTTGATTCCACTGATCTAAATCACTCTATACATGTTCTAAAACATTATAATCGTGTCATTAATCATTTACCCCATGATTAATTCAATAAAAATTAGAAAATCCCTAATTTTTACTATTCACAAAAACCCTAGCTTTGAAATTTTCATAATTTCTCATGCTAAATCATCATAATCATTATATTAAACTATCTCCCCATGAATTTATAAGCATATGCATCAATTTAAGCCAAAAATTTCATCATTTTCCAAAACCCAAAAATCAAAAATTTGAGATTTGGTCAGGAAATCAAGCTTACCTCCACTTTCAAGAGTAGCCATCCTTCTGAGACGAAGGACACCCATCTCCATGTTGCACCTTTTAGTTAGAGAAAAACTAATGTTTTTACCATTTTCTACCATTTTTCATGATTTGAATGGGTGAAAATTGGGTTTAACTGAAAAATCACTAGTCTAGGCATGATGATTTTCTAGCTAAATAGGCAAGAAACAAAGTTAAAAATGTTAGGGCATGAAGGGGGAAGAAACGGGATGAAAAATGGCTTTGAAATGGAACAAAACAACTTTATAAAGTCGTGTTGCTACCACTTAGTAGCCTCTTGGCACCCCAAGTGCCTGCTCCCCTCGGGCGCTTGCCGATGGACAGAAACCACTGTCACTTCACACAACCACCTGCCTCATCGCCTACTAGGGGCTGTTATAGTGCGCTGGTCGTAACTTTCTCATATGAAATTCAAATTGAATAATTTTTATTCAATTAGACAGATAATTGCAAGGGCTACAACTTTGATGTTGACTATGTTTTCCAAATCATCCCAAAAATATGCCCAAATTTTAATTAAAGTGGCCCATTATGTTATTTTTAGCAATTTTTAGCATTTAGAGCAGTTTCAATGCATTAGTCATAACATCTTCATTTTATATCCAAATAATATGATTCTTGATTCATTAAGAAGATAATTTTAGGATCTACCATTTTATGTTTAATACTTTGTTAAATCATCCAAATTTTATGTCAAAATTTAGACATAAATGACATCATTCATATTTTCAACTTTTTCACTATATCTCATCATAGATGAATCTTTTTACCCCTCATTTTCAATAACAATCCACAATTTAACACCACCAGATGTTACAAACCACCCTCCTTATAAAAGTTTATCCTTGAAACTTTAAGTATTAATCTATAAGCCAAATTATCATTTATGCCACACTTCTGCTATGCACTCTGATATTCAAAAGTAAATAAGTATACATGTTTCTAGTCCATTAAGACCAATTTGCATTTTGCGGAACCGTATACTCATGATACATTGCACAAGTATGCTTTTATTGATCATTAGATCTAAGCCATAATAAAATAACATATATAGTATGATCAAACTAAACTTACTCAAAACAATATAATATAATCATAATTAATTTAGCAATCCATGCCAGTGCTATAGCATACAGTCATAATTGAATGATGCATTTGACTCAAATCAAGGTCATACACAGTTGTACTCAATGAACATACATGCAACCAACCAACTTTGGGCGCATACACATGATGCATACTATATCACATACATGGCATATCCATGTACTCATAACATATCCATCACATTATATACACATATTCATTAGCATTAACTAAAGTAACATCAAGATAATGCTTATGATGCACACTGCTACACATTCAAGGTCCAGTGCATCATCACTAGGAACCTCACCGACATCACGAATTTGTCCCTTTTGGGGCTGGGCATCCTTACAAGGAACCTCCCATAATATCATCTACACCAATTAGGCCATCCAGGCCAATCATTAAGCAACGCCCAGCCATGCTGGCTGCCCACTCAACTTCTCACAACAAGTGATAGTTTTCACGAGCTAACCACCAACTCATTAGCAACCGATTGTTTTCATGAGCTGACCACCAACTCACTAGCATCTAGTGGTTTTCATGAGCTGACCACCAACTCACTAGCATTCGATGGTTTTCACGAGCTTACCACTAACTCTCAGTACTTAACCATAACATACAATCACATATCATTTCTATTCACACATCACATTTCACATATATCATAATTCACAACAATGCATCATTCATAATAGTTCAAGCTCATAGCCAAATACAATGTCAAACATATGGGGAATACATAATTTCATCAACACAATAATGGCAAGGCAATGTCATATCAACAAATAGTCAATCAAATCAATACATAGAATACACAACATTATTCTAGCATATCAATCACATCAATGTCATCCAGACATTACAATTATAATAATGCCTTTCTAGCACTACAATCATTCACAATAAAAAAATGCATCCAGCATCACTAACAAGTCATGGTATGCAATTTTTCATAGACGCCATGCAACCATGCACCCATATATACATCAAGGACTAATGCCATCACATGCCATATCCAGTCAAATCAAACGAATACCCCACAAGGGTACACACAATCCAACCAATTAGGGTTCACACCACCCTATCAACCATAGGAATCCAACGATTCCATCACAATACAATCAACCAACAAGATTGAATCAGTTCAATAATCTTTTCAATTTCATTCCTTATACCCGTACGTTATAAAACAATACTATTTCACATTCAATTATGGTGCCTTCATGCAACACTACCATACTTCCATTACACCTACTCAAATCACAGTAATCATATACAACTCATATAAGTGCTATCACATCACTATCACTTTCATTTCGCAATGGTATTATCACAAATACGATATACATGCCTTCTATCTCTTTCCTCACACATTCATATTATTCTTACACAAATATTTTTATATTCTCTTGGCATGTCATTTCTTATCTCCATCTAATAATCATTTCCATCATAACTTGGGCTTATCCTATCAGATACACACTCAGCTCTGATACCATCTATAACGCCCTGCACCCTCACCCTATGCATTTCTACCACGGCACACTAGGGCTAATGCGGAATACCACCATTTCCTTTCTTCTTAAGGAAAATCTTATCATAACCTCACCATTTTCCTAATTTTTAAGGAAAATGTCCTACCTAAAATTCGGTAGAGTCTACCCTGTATTATGGACTTTTATACCTGATATACATATATGAATTGAAATAAACTATACATTTCTATAATCAAAAGATAACAATATATCTACACACTCACACCCATACTCACAGCTCCCCCCAAGATCGAAACCAGATCATGGTGGCAATACATTTTCCTGGATTAACACAATTTCATACATACTCTCATACTTAAAATGATTTACTATGACATGCCATACATTATTTATAATTTGATACAATTATACAATCTCATGATTAAATAATAAATTACAATTTCAATGGGATTCCAATCTTATTTCTTTACCATACCATCAATTGTCTTCTAATCTCATTCAACCGTCCCAATCCTCAATTGGGATTCTTTACCTGGCCTGTCAACTAAAACTTTAAACCAATAAAGTGTGAGTCCGGCAACTCAGTAAGTAGGCATAGATAAAATAGAACATTAATTAATCGTAACAACATGTTCTCACCCAAAACATGTATCCACTACAATAATAATTCAATTTAAACATCATAACACAACACATTTCCATCTCATCCTAAGATGTAGAATCCAAGGCAACCATACCATGAGGCTTGCATCCTTATTCTTTCCACGCACACCCTATGCCTTTCCGGCGTATACTATCATACAGTGCATTCCTGCACTTTACATTACATCCAAGCCACTTTGGCTCAACATACCACAATACACACCATATAGGCGTCTAATATCGCCATAAATGCCATGCAAGCAACACATATCCAATTATGCCATATAGGCATAATATTATAGTTGTGGCTTCAATACACATTACATCATTATATAGACCTATATTATTATGGAATGCTTCTCATTTCATTCATACATACAAATATATGATATATCATGTCACTTATACAACTATGGGATATTACTTATCCCATCTTTGTCATCCGTTAACAATATCACAATAGATGATTATACTCTCCTTACTAATTCATACAATGAAAACACATCCCATCTATTCTTTCTATCACACACTTGGGATATTCCCTATCCCTTTCATATTGAAATCCATACATAAGAATAAGCCTATTGTGGGATACTCTCTATCCCCATTACTCACATGTTCATATCACATACAAAATACCATGTATCAATTCCAATGGATACTTACTATCCCTAACATTCATATATAACCAATATAATACAAAATAAATCTGGGGCTGCACTACCCTATCAATACAACATGCATAACCTTATGCATACAAATGTTCACAGCCATACACATATACATTCATGGGATACTTCATGTCCCCATCATTCATGCATTTGTCATACTTGACAAGCATTCATCTTAAACAAGCATAGGATATCCACAATCCCTCATACAACATTAGCTCATAACTAAACACGGGATAACTACTATCCCCCATCCAAAACATACATGCACGGAATCAACCATGGGATATATTCCATATCCCCATCCATACATTCAAAAACAACAGAAGGTAGCCTACTTATCTTAGGCCATTAGCTCCAAACCACTTTCCTCCCACTCTGTCTTTTCCTTCTCAAATCATCATGTATAGAGTCAATATCAATTATAATACGTCATTCATATCCAATCTCAGGTTACAATCATAAAACATATGATAAACACCAGTTAACTTAAGGTTTCTTCACAATTATCATAAGAAACCTTCTTGTCTGACATATTTATCTAATATCTCACATAATTAACATTTTAACAACATGTAAATAACTCAATTAAGCTTTTAGGCTATTCAATTCATGGCTTACATAGCCTATTCGTAAAAATCCTCTTTAAACCCTAAGTAGGGCATAGCCAAAAACTTGATTCCACTGATCCAAATCACTCTATACATGTTCTAAAACATTACAATTATGTCATTTATCATTTACCCCATGATTAATTCAATAAAAATCAGAAAATCCCCAATTTTTACTATTCACAAAAACTGTAGCTTTGAAATTTCCACAATTTCTCATGGCAAATCATCATAATCATTATATAAAACTATTCCCCCATGAATTTATAAGCATATGCATCAATTTAAGCCCCAAATTCCATCATTTCCCAAAACTCTAAAATAAAAAATCTGAGATTCGATTGGGAAATCTAGCTTACCTCCACTTTCAAGTGTAGCCATCCTTCCCCGACGAAGGATGAAGCTCCCATCTCAATGTTGCACCTTTCTTTTGGAGGAAATCTGATGTTTCTTCCATTTTCTACCATTTTCATGATTTAAATGGGTTAAAATTTGGTTTAACTAAAAATTCACAAGTTTTTCAAGATAGGCAGGTGATTTCTTGTCTAAATAGGCAAGAAACAAGGTTAAACAAGGATAGGGCATGAAAGGGGAAGAAACGGGATGAAACAGGACGAAAAATAGCTTTGAAATGGAACAAAACGACTTTATAAAGTCATGTCGCTGCCACCCTAAGTGCTTGCACACCCTCTTGCCCCCGGGTGCCTGCTGATGGATAGAAACCGTTGTCTCTTTCTGTAGCCGCTTACCACATCGCCTGCTAGGGGTAGTTTTAGTCATTGGCCATAACTTTCTCATATGAACTCTAAATTGAGTAATTTTTGTTCCATTGGACTAATAATTTTAAGGATATAACTTTCATGTTGACCACTTTTTCCAAATCATCCCACAAATATATAAAAAATTTAATTAAAGGCCCATTATGTTATTTTTAGCTATTTTTAGTATTTAGCATAGTTTTAGTGCATCAATCATAAATTCTTCATTTTTTATCCAAATAATATGATTTTTGATTTGTTATGAAGATAATTATAGGATTTACCACTTTTATGTTTAACACTTTGTCTAAATCATCCAAATATCATGTCAAACTTTGGACACAAATGACATCATTCATATTTTTAGCTTTTTCACTATATCTCATCATATATGAAACTTTTTAACCCTCATTTTCAACAATAATCACAATTTAACACTACCAGCTGTTACAAATAGCTTCTTCATACTTTTGACCATTAGACAAGATGGGTTTTGTTGAATATAGAAATGAAAGCAGCATTGAATGAATAAGACTGTTTCAATTTTTTACAGTTGAAGTCCCGATCTTTCTGATTTGTCTTGAGCTACTGCATCACCATTTAGAGAGGAGAATGAGTTGTGTTAAAAGAAATTCCTTGTTTGACTCATGATAGGTTTGAAAAACTTGTGGCACCACTTATTGCGGAAAATGGTAACTGATATAAGTTTGCACAATGACAACACGAGTGCATATGCCATTTATATGCTAGTTACATAAATTGAGTTTTTCTCTAATAAGTCATGGTTCTCTCTATGTGCATTTATCTGCCATTAGTTGTAGAAAAATTCATCATAGGTTTGTCTGTTAGTTGAACTTCCATAAGAATGATTTGTCTGTTGCAAGTAACAGCTGAACTTTGAATGACATAGATGAAGTTAAACTAACTGAAAGACAAACTCTTCTTTGTCTGCCTCAATTCCTCTAGAAGATTTTTTTGTTGATCGATCCTTCATGAATGTGCTTGTGTTGGTGTTTAAACTAGGAGGGGAGGGGTGAATTGGATAAATAAAAATTCATTGCTTAACCCCTATAGAATCATTTCCCTCTTTTCATGCTTATGTGGGGTGTGGCATAAGATAATAGAAATAACAAAATGCATGAAGAATAAAATAAATTAACAAATACACACACACACATATAAACAAGATGATTTTTATAGTAGTTCAGGACCCATCCCTACATCCACTCTTCTAAGGAACCAACTCATTAGTCCTTGTGTTCCACTATAGCCCGTACAACGGAATACATAAGTGTCCCCGACACTTCTTCTGGATTCCAACTCCAGGAGGCATACACAAGTGTCCCTGACACTTCTTCTGGTCTTGTGAGTTCACCAAGAAACTCACCCATTTCAAAGATCATAGGCAAACTTGATAGTTTTCCCGAGTTCACTACCAACTCACTGGTTTTGAAGCTTACCAGTAAACTTGATGGTTTTCTTGAGCTTCACCAACAACTCATTCCAATGTGGCTTATTGAGTTTGTCACAAACTCTCTGGTTTTCAGATTAACCAGAAAACTATTATACATTTAAGCACGGGGTAAGATATGATCTCTCTTTTAACTCTTATAATGAAAAAATCTTCCTAGAATGTAAAACAATGGCCGTTAAGATAAGCAGATTTGAGCTCATGAAAGATAGATGACAGTCTAAGCTCTTGGCTATGGGTGGAAGGATCTTCACCTATTTTAGCATATTTGAAATGGGATCCTTCACCACTGCTGAATTGTCCTGCTTCCTCTCCTCAAATAGCTTCTTTAGAGACTCGACTGTTGGAGAAGATGGGAGCCGAATAATGCAAAGATGGAAGTAACATTAAATGAATAAGACCATTTGAATTTTTCACCGTTGTAGTTCAGGTCTTTCTTTTTTGTCTCGAGTTGCTGCATTGCTAATCAAAGAGGAGGAGGATCTATGGAAAGTGTGTTCCTTGTTTAACTCATCACAACATTAAAAATTATGCAGCGCTGCTTATTGCTGAAAATGGTGACTGGCAAGAGTCTGCATGATGTTGGATCATGTGCAGATGCCATTTGTATACGTAGTCATCTAAATCAGTATTCCTTTAAGAAGTCACAACATCTCTTTATCTTCCTTTGTCTACCATTAGTTGTAGATGCATTTTTCATAGGTTTGTCTGTCAGTTGAACTTCCACAAGAATGATTTGTCAGCTACAAGTAGCAGATGAACTTTGAATGACACAGATGAAGTCAAAATGACTAAGAGACAAACACATCTTTTGTCTACCACAATTCCTCCAAAATATTTGTATATAGATTGATCCTTCATGTATATGCTTTATCTATTGAAGATAACAGATTGATATTGAATGGTGCTAACGAAGATGGGCTGATTGATTTACAAACAGATTCTTTATCACACATAGACGAAGTAAAGTATGTTTCCTTTGTTCTTCGTCGTCTATTGGAGATGAAAGACAAAGTTCGCTTAGTCTTGCACTAACAGATGAAGTCGATCTTCTTCTTCTTTTTCTCATTGTCTATTGAATGTGCTAGACGATTAATTTAGTTTGCTAGAACAGATGAAGTGTGGCATTCATCTGATGTAAGCGATAGATGAAGTGAGTCATGCTTTGTATTGGATGGAATACTATGCACACCACATTTATCTATCATAAGTTATAAATGATCATGCCTTTGTCTGTTGTATTCCATTTTGATCCAAGTAGCTCTTTGTCTATTCGACTTTGTCTATGCTGATTGTGTAAAAATTAGTCATCTTCTGTTTGACTAATGCTTTGT
>JAYJMB010003042.1:0-14546 GCA_036873735.1 Pouteria campechiana
ATCGACCCGGCAAAATTAGCAAAACTTTACAATAACAAAAATTTACATTTGTAAAATTTTCCAGGGCCTTACATTTGAATTCTCTTTATAGGATGAGCTTGTCATGCCATCTTTTAGTCCTATCCTTATAAATTTGTGCATTCTTGTAAGCCTCCTTCCAAAATTCATCCAACTCATTGGGTTGGAGCATTCTCTAATTAGCTGAGGATTCATAATTTAAGTTCAACTTCTTCATAGCCCAAAATATTTTGTGTTCTAGCTCAACTCCCACATAATTCTAAATTAATTAAATGTTTAGTCCCTTTATAAGTTGATGACCCAACTTTTTTAGATCAATCCGTTCCGTTCTTTTGCCCCATTCGATTTTTCTCTTCAATACTCAAAACCCCCATATCCTTAGGCCCCATTTAGCTTGATTTGGCTAGGGAAAGTCCTAGCTTAAGTGTTTAATCCATCACCTACACTCCCAAAAACGAAAATTTCAGCTTGTTTGAGTGGTGGATGAAGAGGAAAAGCTCATTTTACTGCAACCCATGGAAGATCTTTGAAGATGGGAGCTGAATCCTTGTGCTAGAGAGGAAACCACACATGAATGACATGATAAGCCCTTTTTCCCCATTTGATTTAATGATTTGTGCTAATTATGGTTTCAAAAACAATGAAGAATTTGGGGAATTTCGTGATGTATGCCAAAGTTGGATGAGGAAAATGATTAATGAGAAACTTATAGTGATTCAGACTTATATGGGCATAAGAAATTATATCTCATAAATACAAAAAACAACCTACTTACCTCATATGAAATGATTCTTCATATGAGGTAAGTAGGTTGTTTTCTATATGTATGGATGCATGGATGGGGATGATACATGTCCCATGATTGCGCATACAGGCATGTGTGAATTGATGTGGGATAATGGTTATACTTGAGTTGTGATTTCTATATATGAATATAATGTGTGATTGCATTGCTAAATGGGGATAGGAAATATCCCATGTTTGTATTTGCACATGTATAATTGAATGGGGATATTGGGTATCCCATGAACTGTGAGACCCTGAAATTTTTGAAATGGGAAGAACTATTTTATATATGCATAATTTGTAATGTAAATGGAAGAATCATTATGGAAGAGATAGATGAATTAAGTAATATGGTGTAAAGGAAGAAATTTCAGTGCTAAAGAAGGTCAGAACACAAGATAGGCGGGCTACATGTGTTTTTATCAGTATGCACCGCCGGAGCACTATAAGGGGTGGAGTTTAAAATGCTCCACCAACTCCATTTTTCAGCCCATTCATTTCCAACCTTCTCCTTTCATTCCCAAGTTCAGAAAAACTTTGTTTCACATGGAAATTTACAGATTAAGTTGGGGAAATTGATGATAATTAGCTTAGCAACACTTTAGTGTCAAGCAAATACTAAATTCAACAGATTGAGATCGTGGAAGTTGAAGAAAAAATTGGGGTTTAATCTTGCAACTTGATTTGGTGGATTTTAGTTGGAGTAAAGTAAGTGGCAAGCAATTTCCATTATCCACTAATAGTTTTTAGTGGCTAGAATTTTTGAATTTTGGATTCTAAAGTAAACTTCATAATTGGGAAGTTAGGGTTTAGGGAAAGCAAGAATTCAGTAGTGAAGTGGATGTTTTGAATGTGGATTTTGGTAAGAATTCAATTCAAATGTATTTATGTGTAATTTAAAATAGAAATCTCAACTTGTGGATAATGAGTGTGTAGAGATTTGAAAATTGTACCATAGGTATTTGATGAAATAGTATTAAGAAGAGTATAGCATGATTAATCCTTGTTAGTGAGTCTATGATCATCTTTTCATTGATGTTTAGCTAAGTAAGTGGATAAGCCTTAAACAGATTTAAGTTATTGATTAAGAATGATATATGTAGTAAATTTCTGCATTTAAATAATTAAGGGATATATGCTTTGAATGTAGGAGTCCCAAATTATGAATTCGGACTTGGCCATATAAGGATCATAGCAAAAGAGAAGTGTGTTGGATACACACAAGGTAAGTAGGTTTATTTGCTTAAGTACTTCTACTGAAATTGGGGTGTCCTTCATTATGTATATTGTTCAATTATATTATGAGTTCATTCTTGGGATAAAATTAGTATATCAAACTTTAGATGTGTGCCAACTAAGCAAAATGTGTAGTTAGAAGTTTGGAAGAAGAGAATTAAGTAAGGATGAAAGAAATGAATGCAATTGGGAAGTAAGTTAGTATATGTCAAGTATTATAAACTTCACTAAAACTTATGAACTCATTACATGATGATTAATGAGATACTATTGGTTATTGAAGCATTTCAAAGGATAGGTGGGATTAGTAGATTATAATTAAGGTTAAACAAAATGAAATAAGAGGAAGACAAAGTGGTTAAACAAAGGATATTGAGAATGACACCAAAGAATAATTTTTCATGGGATATAGGTGAGTAGCAGGGACTTTGCCATGGCCACGGCAAGAGGCTCAAAAAATTGCAAAAAGGGAAAGAGTAGAGACTCTGTTGCGACAAGGTGGTCCTTTACCACAAGAAGACATTGCTCTGCTGCAGCAAGGAATGCCCCTACCCTAGCAAGATGACCCTATGAATAGTATAAATGTGACACACTGTTTCCTTGTTGTGGTAAAGCAATCCTCTATAGTGGCAAGCTTTCCATGTGAACAGTAAAAACTTTTTTATGCCATGGCCTTGCCACTGCAAGGTGTTTCTATAAATAGTAACTTTCAAAAAATTTTGGTATTTTGGATATTTTGATAATTTAGGTATTTTTATGATATTTCTATTAATTAAAGGTATGTTTTATGGAAATATTTTTGAAAAATAATTGAAAATTAATGAAGACATAAGAAGGATCATGTTATAATGTCATGATAATCAATGACTTAGTATAAAAACTCATTTAGTAAAATATATGTATTTGAAAGTGGTTTTAACTATGTAATTAAGTTTGGTTACCTTGTTGAGAATTGAAGATATGTTTAGATAATTATGATGATATGGTAGACATTAAATGTCATAAGGTTTGAAAATTTAATGGACGTATTATACAGTGTTGAGTCATTTGAGTAAGAATCTCATATTCGCCATGCATGAATTATGGCAAATTGGGTTTGGACACCTATCGGGATGGCCATTTGGTTATTTGGATCCCACCCTTGTCAGGGCTTTGTTATGAATACCACCTCACTTGGCAAAGAGATCTGATCAACCTATTATTTATGAAACTCCTCTGATTACTTAGTAGGTGTAAATAAAAAACCTATGACCCCTGATTTGCAGTGAGGGTGGGATATTTAAAATCTCATAACATTCGTAACCGGGGTAGTAAGAAAAACTACTTTACACTAAAGTAGGATGAAAGATGAGTACATTTGATTGTGATATTGTGTTTTTGGTTTGATTGATGGCCTCCTGAATATGGTACTAATTGTTTGTGGGCAAAATATAGTGAATGACTGGAAATGAAAGCAATGCATTAGAAAGAAAGTAGATTTTCGTCTTACATTATGATATGTTAATACTTTAGTTTTGCACATTATCAATTTACATCACTATTTATATTTTTTTAGATTTACAGCATATTTATATATGAATAACATGAGTCAAACCTCTATCAGGATCTCTAGTGTTTAAGTCCTATCCCTCTCATAAGCACCAAGCACCTGTTGGGCTCCTACATCCGACCTATTTGAAAATATTAAAAAAATGGCGTAAGTCCAGGCCAACTCAATAAGTAGGTACCGTGAGAAAATCACAAGAAAATCAGTAAATGGTCTAGTCAATCCAACACATGTTTTATGGCATTCACAATGTTATGACATTGTAAAAGACTGACATGTCACCTACTCTCAGGCTCTCATCAATTATGCACATGTAAGGGTCAACTCACTACCACACCCTATGACCATGTATCCTCAACATTATTAAGCAGACCATCCCCATCATCTGGACCTACGAAACATAGTAATATGACACTCTCCTCCTCTTCGATGTGTAATTGGTCTCTCCTTACATGCCAAGCTAGAAGCCTACCAGTCCCACAATAGCTCCACTGCAGCCCTTCCGTGGAACCCCACCCTCATTGCCCCACATGGTTGCACATTTACCATCCATGTCTACAAAGGAAAATCAGTGTCAAATACATCCTTTAATTCCAGTATTGTGTCATTCCGACACATCCACACATCACAAGCATCATCCACTCTAATACCAAGTCTTTTCGACACAAACACATAGCACGGTTATTACTCATGACTCATGTACTCATCTAACTCCGATCACTAAGATCCTCAATGGGTCAAGACAGTCCTCCTCCTATTGATTCATGGTTCATGTCCCCACACATGATAATGAATCCATCATGCTATAGTATTTAAGCATACAAAAGATTCAGTTTGAAAATTGATCAAGTAAGAAACATTCTTTAACAATGTCAATTCATATAAAGCAGTAAAACATGATGCCTATAAATAAAACAAGGAGGTACCTCACCTTATATATGTTTAGTCATGTCAAATATTCTAAAACAAGTACCTACTTACCTTAATGGGATAAGCTTTAACAATGCCCCCAGTCTCACACTTTAGTCTTAACTCAACACCCAAGTGGTCCTACAGGTATAACACATATCCATTTGATTATATATCTTCAATTTATAAGAGAAATCACCCTTTTTCAATATACTATTAGAATGTATTCCCTATTTTCTTACTTATAAATACATCTTAAACTTCTATATTGCATAACTTCTCAATCATCCCAAATTAGGCTTCATATGGCCCAACTTTGGAATTTTTACTTAAACCGCTTATTCAAATGTTTTCCCTTTACTAACACTTGATTTGGGATTTGTTATTTTTTCATGTATCCCATTTTATCAACATTCATTTGCAGAATGATTAAATAGATGTGAAATAGTCAACACATACAAATTTCCCAAAATGAGAAATTCAAATACATACATTATGTCTTTAACTCCACATGTGTAGTATGTATCTCACAATTCATGTTGGTTGTGAATTAAAGTAATTAAAATTATAAATGAGCAACATTAATCATAGAAGATAGAACATAGTTTAGTAGTGTGGAACAAATCAAAATATGTAGTTCACTCATGCCACCATAAAGGGGGTCCCCAAACCACACTTTCACTTAACCTTTTGCATAATTTTATAAGTATAATTAGGGTTGTTTTCCCTCTCTTTCCATTTATCGATTTATTTGGCATGATGATTGAGTGTCATAATCAGCAACATAATAACCTCTAAAAAGTGGTCATCTACTAGTGCAATTCAAGTTGAAATCCCATGAAATTCTCTTTCACATTGCCTCAATTTTCCATCTAACTTTAGCTCCCTTTTTCCCTTCAATAAAGGCATCTAACCATCTATTTTAGCATGCAATTAAACATCATTAGGGGCTATGATAATTTCTCCATTCGAATTGAGTTTTGAAGGAGGCATTTTCACAAACTTCTAATGTGCATGGTAAAATTCTCAAAATTTTTGTAACTATAAGCTTTTGTTATTGAATTTCCTCATTCTACATCATCTCAATTTAACCATTCCAGTCATCATTTCATCACATAATCAACTCAACATGCCTAATCAGCAACTCAACTACTATTCATGTCTTCCCCTATCTCAATACATATGAACATCACTAATTAAATCTCAAAAGAGATAGCAATTCACCCATCTTGGGGCTATCCATAAAACAAATCATCCTCATATAGCTTATCAAAACAGCAGAATTAATTGGAATTAATCACTCACCTCTTATTGCAAACTCTAAAATTTGAGTTTCCACTACTTAATCTCCAAGAATCTTCACTAATTTCAGCAAATGGGTTTGATAGGTCATGGAATTAAAGGTTTGTTCCCTCCACCACATCCAAATTAGAGGGGAAGTAAGGTTTAATTAAGGAGGGATTAGGTGCAAATGGCTAGAGGTTGATTTCACTTGAAATTAGACACAACTTAGACATGAATTCAAGTTGGAAATGGAAGAGGAAAGAAAAGGTTGCTTGGGCTGGTCGTTGAAATGAAAAGGATAAAGATGGAACATTATATTTGCTCCCACTCATGGTACTCTAGAGGTATACACCACTCCATGAACATGGACCCATAATTCCTTCTTTACACTCTAATCCACTTAAAACAAAATTTTAGAACATTTTTAGACTGAATCATCAAAAGTGCTAAACATATAAGTTGTATCATTTGTTTTTATATTTTCAATAACTTAATTCTATGTTTATATGAAAAATTTACAATTAAAATACTACAACTGTATCGAATTGCAAAAGGCATCAATTTGAGGCCCCCACGATTCCAAATAGAGGTTGATTTAGCTAAAGTTATCAACATAAAAATTGTATCCCTTGAAATTATCTAACTAATGCAAAAAACTGAATTTGGTGTTTGTAGGTGAAATTTATGATCAAAATACCAAAACTACTCTAGAAGGGGTAAATTACCAAAAATCACATTAATTTTCCAATTATTTGGGGCCACCAATCACAAAAAATTTAATTATAAATGAAAGTTATACTTACCAAAAATTTGGGTTGTCATAGTCTACCCCTTTTATAAAAAGTTTCATCCTCAAAACTTTAGCTCTTATTCCATAGGTAGGGGTACTTAGCTCGTATCATGTCCTCATTTTCCAAGGAGGCTTCATCTTCATTGTGGTGGTTCCACTGCACTTTTATCAAACAGATTAATTTATTTCTCAATTGTTTATCTTTGTTATCCAATATCTAAGTGGGTCTTTTAATATACTATAAATTATTCTCAATCTAGATTTCTTCTAGCTCCAAAACATGAGATGCATCTAGCTCATACTTCCTTAAGAAGGATAGGTGGAACACATCATGTATTCCATTTATATATGGTGGCAAAGCTACTCAGTATGCCACCTTACCGATCTGCTTAGGATTTCATAAGGTCCCATATATCTTGCGCTTAACTTGCCCTTAGTACCAAATCGCACCACACCCTTCATAAGTGACACCTTTTGGAATACTTTGTCTCCCATCTGAAATTCTAGGTCATGCCTTCATTTATCTACATAACTCTTCTGGTGTGATTGGGCAATCTGCAAGTTTTCTTTGATCTAGGCTACTTTCGCTATTATATCAGCAATCATCTTTGGGCCTACAAGGTACTCTCGCCTACTTCATCCCAATACAAGGGTGATCTATACTTACGACCATATAATGCTTCAAATGGAGCCATCTAAACACTGAAGTGATAACTATTATTATAGGCAAACTCAACCAATGGTAAGTATTGGCTCCAACCTTTACCCCATTCAAGCACACACGCTCTAAGCATGTCTTTCAACTGCCAGTTCACCCATTCTATTTGCACATCTATCTATGGATGATAAGTACTATTGAAATCTAGCCGAGTCCCCATAGAATTATGCAATGCATTCTAGAACTTGGAAATAAATGTTGAACCTCTATCTCAAATAATAAATTTAGGCACCCCATGTAGCCTCACTAGCTCTTTATGATAGATCCATGCATATTTTTCAGTAGTAAATGTTGCTTTCACAGGGATAAAATGAGATACCTTGGTCAATTTATCTACGACCACCCATATACTATCATACTTTGCAATGGTCTTTGGCAAGCCTATAATGAAGTCCATAGCAATGTTAGTCCATTTCCATTTGGGAATCTCAATAGGCTATAATAAACCACCTAGTATCTAGTGCTCTGCCTTCACCTTCTGACATGTCAAACATCTAGCTACATATTGAGCTACATCACTCTTCATACCACTCCACCAATATTAGAATTTCAAATCATGATACATTTTAGTGCTTCTCGGGTGGATGGTATAAGGTGAATAATGTGTTTCCTCTAGCACCTTCTACATCACTGTTGTTCCTTTAGGTTACTATATCTCAAAATGCCATCCGCACCCATTAGAAAGTCTGGTATCTCTCCCCTTAGTGCCTTTTCTTTTAGTTTACAGAATTATTCATTTGACGTTTCTTCTTGAGCTAATCTGATCTCCTCTATCAAAGTTGGTTGCACACTTCCTCTCATGCCAACATGAAGGTCTAATCTCCTTAGCTCCTTAAATAACTCTTCCTTTTGGGTGAGCAAACATGCCATGCTATTACCTAATTTCCTACTTAAGGCATCAACTACTACATTAGCCTTCCCGAGGTGATAATGAATATTTAGATCATAATCTTCTAGCAATTCTAGCTACCGCCTTTGCCTCATATTTAATTCTTTTTGGGTGAAAGTGTATTTCAAACTATTATGATTAGTGACACCACATTTTTCACCATACAAGTAGTGTCACCATATTTTTAATGTAAAGATGATGACTACTAGTTCTAGATCATGGGTTGGGTAATTTTGCTCATGTGGCCTCAATTGTCTAGATGCATAAGCTATCACATTCCCATGCTACATAATACACAAACCAATCCATTCTTTGAAGCATCACTATAGACCACGAATCCACCCCATCCAGATGATAGGTTCAATACTAGAGCCTCTACCAATCTCCTCTTCAATTCCTGAAAAACTTCCTCACAATGATCAATCCAATCAAACTGGACTCCCTTACGAGTCAATTTGGTTAGGGGCATAGTAATCGTGGAAAATTTCTCTACAAATCTCCGATAATATCCAGCTAATCCTAAGAAACTTCTAACCTCTATCACATTATTGGGTCTAGGCTAGTTCACTATTGCCTTTATTTTGTGAGGATCTACTAAAATGCCATCACTAGAAATCACATGACCCAAGAAGGCTACATTGTTCATTAAGAAGTCACACTTCTTTAGCTTTGCATACAACTTCTCTTCCCTTAGCTTCTACAATGTTAGCCTTAAATGATGCTCATGTTCCTCTTTGCTCTTAGAGTATATCAAAATATCATCAATAAACATAATCATAAACTAATCCAAATAAGGTCTAAACACCTTGTTCATTAAGTCTATAAAAACTGCACAAGCATTAGTCAACCCAAACATCATCACCAAGAACTTATAGTGCCCGTATCGTGTCCTGGAAGCTGTCTTAGGCAAATCTATGGTCCTAATCCTCATTTGATGACATCCAGATTATAGAACAATCATGGAAAATACACTTGTCCCCTGCAACTAATCTAATAGATTGTCAATACGAGGTAGTGGATACTTGTTCTTAATGGTCGCCTTGTTGAGCTCTTTATAATCAATGCATAGCCTCATGCTCTTTATCCATCAAGTCTTGCAACTGCACCTTCAACTCTGCCATTTCTACCGATGCCATGCAATAGGGGGCCTTTAATATAGGCTTTGCTCTAGGTTGGAGGTCAGTGCAGAACTCTACTTCTCTCTGGAGCTAGTCCAGGTAGCTCCCCTGGAAATACATCTACAAACTCACACACCATAGTATATCCTCAATCAATCTGTGCTTCGAATGGGTGTCCACAGCAAACACAAAATACGCTTCACAGCATTTCCACACTAAGTTCATAGCTCTCATAGCCGAGATGAGGTTAGGCACCTCACCTTTAGGTAAGCTCCTAAAGATGATCTCAATCTCATCCATTATCTTCAAGGTCACCTGCTTAGTCTTGCAATCCCACCTATGCCTTATATTTTGCCAGCCAATCCATATCTAAGATGATGTCCAACCCCTCTAGTTCTAACACGATCAAGTCAGCATAAAACTATCTACTCTCGATGGTGATAGGAACAAAGTAACACATCTCAGTAGCTATACTAACCATCCTCAAGGGTGTAGATACTCTAAATATAATAGGCATAGGAGATTAGATATCCCCACTCTTTCCACAAAATGTCGTAGACACAAAAGACTGGGATGCTCCAGGATCAAATAGAACATATGACATGCAATCACAAATAAGAAGATTACTAGTAACCACATGATCCTTAGCCTGTGCCTCCTGAGTAGTAGTGGCCTAAATCACTGCTAAAATCAGTGGCCTTTGCTCCCTTTGTTGGCGCTTATAGATAGGGAAAGGTTCTCTACCTTTACCTCTCCCTAGTAGTCGTCCATGCCCTAGTGGTTGAGGCATCCAGGGTCCTACGCCTCCACCCCCACTATACAAAGAAGGGCAATCTCGCCTAATATGGCCTAATTTACCACATAGAAAACATGTGATTGGCCTCCTAGGCCCTACCCCTGGTGTCTGCCCGACCTCTATGGGCTATCCTAGAGCTAGTTTCACCGTATGCTCTTCCATCCTGAATAACATCGAACACTTAACCTTCATATGTCCAGGCTACTTGCAAATGAAACATACCCTCTCAAAAAATGTACCAGCTCCCTAACTAGCCTTGGGCCAGTGTCCTTAACCTGTATCTTATCTCTATTTCTGGTGTACTCCTTCTCCTCCCTCTCAGTTATGTGAACCCTCTCTAAAATATCCTCATATCTAGTCAGCATCAATGGAGCCACATCTCTCCTATTAGACAATCTCAACCCTTCCTAGAACTTCCAAGCTATCTCCATAGAGTTTATCTGTGCCCACAGTATGAATTGAACCAGAGATCTAACTTGCATGTTGTACTCCTCAACTATCTTCTTTCCTTGATATAGAGTCAGAAGTTTTGTCGCCCTTTTAGTGATCACACTAGAGGGCACATATCATTGGAAAACTCTCTCTCAGAAGTCTACCCATGTAATGCCTCTGCCACCATCCAGCAACGTCATCTTCTCTGCCCTATACCAACTCTTTGCATAGCCCTCAAGCTGGTAGATGGCATAAAGGACCTTGTGCTCCTTAGGACACCTCATATAAGGAAAAACTTTCTCTATCTTAGAGATCCATTCATTTACTATTGTATAATCTCTCTATCCCTTAAATGTGGGGGGGCTTCATGTTAGTAAAAGCTATCATATTCAATTCTGCACTAGGTCACCCCTGTGATGTCCGACCCACATCTACTACATGTTCTCTCTGAATCTGCCTTGTAGCCTGCTCATTTGGTATCGTAGGCTCCTCTGCTTGTCCTTGTTGTGTTCTCACCAACTCTTGAATAGCCTACACTATGCCTGTAGCTATCATTTTCATCATTGTCCCAAATTTTGGCATCATGGTCTATGCTGGTGAAGCATATCCACTTCTAAGGCCTGACATCTCTAGCTTAATGTCTGCAGACGTTGGCCCACATACAACCTCTGGCTATCCCCTCTCTACAGGACCTCCTCTCGCCTCATCTAGGGTATCGTCAACCTCCTCTTCAGTCATCCTCAAGCCTGCTTCCTATTCAGGCCGCTGCTTCACTCTAAGAGCCTCCATCTGGGCCTTATAGATGACTACCCCAATGGGCCTATTCTGCGTAGATCGCCTCTCTATCTCCCTTTCTATCATAGGAGCCTTCCTTTTATCCAATCTCTTTCTAGGTGCCATTTCTACATAGTAGAATAATACAAAATTAGTTTATCAACAATAATTCTCATACACACAAGCAACATGTACAATTTATCATCCCAAATTCTCTATTTTTGTTTTCTAAGTTGGCTTATCCCCATGGTTATCTATATTCATAATTTGTATTAGGCATGTCATTTCTCTTATCAAATCAGTTAACCATTACCATCACAATTCTAAGGCTTCTATCTAGTACTCTCTGTAGCATTAGATAACCAATTTGGCTCTGATACCACTTTGTAGGTTATATTATCTTAGAGAAGAGTTCTACCGACAAATGGATAGAATCTCCCCTGAAGAACTAGATCTTAACACCTGTATAATATGCATTCTATACTTAATCCATCATTTATAAGCATACAAATGCACATCTTACCTCACAATCATAATAACTATACACCCACTGCCTAGAACCATAAGTTGCACTACAATGGCAATGGCATCATTTACCTGTACATATATACATACACACATACCCAAAAGAAGGTTTACATTCAGGCTTCTTACATTATGACATGCTAATACTTTAGTTTTGCAAACTATCATTTTACATCACTATTTATATTCCTTTAGATTTACAACATATTTATATATGAATACTATGAGTCAAACCATTATCAGGATCTCCAGTGTTTAAGTCCTATCCCTCTCATAAGCACCAACCCCCTGTTGGGCTCCGACGTCCGACATGTCTGAAAATATAAAAAAAATGGCATGAGTCCAGGCAAACTCAATAAGTAGGTACCATGATAAAATCATAAGGAAAATCAGTGAAAAATCTACTCACACCAATGCATGTTTCATGGCCTTCACAATGTTATGACAATGTAAAAGACTAACCTGTCACCAACTCTTAGGCTCTCATCAATTATGGACATGTAAGGGTCAGCTCACTACCATGCCCTATAACCATGTACCCACTACATTGTTAAGTAGACCATCCCCATCCTCTAGACCTACAGAACACAGTAATATGACACTCTCCTCCTCTTTGATGTGTAATTGGTCCCGCCCTCCAAGCCTAGCTAGAAGCTTGCCAGGCCCACGACAGCTCTACCACTGCCCTCCATGGCACCCCGCCTCTTCACTCCATAGGCTCACAGGTTCACCATCCACATCCACAAAGGAATCTTAATATCAAATACATCCTTTAATTCTAATACTATGCCATCTTGGCACATCCACATGTCACAAGCGTCAACCACTCTAATACCAAGTCTTTTCGACACATACACATGGCACGGGTGCTACCCATGACTCATGTACTCATCTAACTCCGATCATTGAGATCGTCAATGGATCAAGACAGTCCTACCCCTAATGATTCATGGTTCATGTCCCCACACATGATAATGAATCCATCATAATATAGTATTTAAGCATACAAAAGATTCAGTTTGAAGAATCATGTCAAACATTCCCAGACAAGTACCTACTTACCTTAATGAGATAAGCTTTAACAATGCTCTGATTCTCACACTTTAGTCTTCACTTAACACCCAAGTGGTCCTACAGGTATAACACATATCCGTTTGATTATATATCTTCAATTTATAAGAGAAATCACCCTTTTTCAATATACTATTAGAATGTATTCCCTATTTTCTTACTTATAAATACATCTTAAACTTCTATATTGCATAACTTCTCAATCATCCCAAATTAGGCTTCATATGGCCTAACTCTAGAATTTTCACTTAAACCGCTTATTCAAATGTTTTCCCTTCACTAACAATTGATTTGGGATTTGTTATTTATTCATGTATCCCATTTTATCAATATTCATTTGCAGAATGATTAAATAGATGTGAAATAGTCCACACATACAAATTTCCCAAAATGTGCAATTCAAATACATACATTAAGTCTTTAACTCCACGTGTGGTCTATATCTCACAATTCATTTTGGGTATGACTTAAAGTAATTAAAATTATAAATGAGACATATTAATTATAGAAGATATAGCATAGTTCAGTATAGTGGAACAAATCAGAATTTGTAGTTCACTCATGCCACCATAAAGGGGTTCCCTAAACCACACTTTCACTTAAAAGTTTGCATAATTTTATAAGTATAATTAGGGTTGTTTTCCCTCTCCTTCCATTTATCAATTCAGATTTATTTGGCATGAGTTTAAGTGTCACAATCAACTACATAATAACCTCTAAAAAGTGGTCATCTACTAGTGCAATTCAAGTTGAAATCCCATGAAATTATCTTTCACGTTGCCTCAATTTTCCATCTAACTTTAGCTCCCTTTTTCCCTTCAATAAAGGCACCTAACCATCTGCTTTAGCATGCAATTAAACATCATTAGGTGCTGTGATAATTTCTCCATTTGAATTGAGTTTTGAAGGAGGCATTTTCACAAACATCTAATGTGCATGGTAAAAGTCTCAAAATTTTTGTAACTATAAGCTTTTGTTATTGAGTTTCCTCATTCTAAATCATCTCAATTTAACCATTCCAGTCATAATTATAGACATAATCAACTCAACATGACTAATCAGCAACCCAACCCCTATTCACATCCCAAAATGCACCTCATCCTTTCCCCTTTTATAAAAATGTTGTTGCCGATTTTATGGGCAGCAACATGTATGGATTTTCTCCCGTAACTTTTGCTATCTCAATACCTATTAACATCACTAATTAAGTCTCAAAAAGAGGCAAAAGTTCACCCATCTTGTGGTTGTCCATAAAATAGATCATCCTCATATAGCTTACCAAAAGAACATAATTAATTGGAATTAATGACTTACCTCTTGTTGCAAACTCCAAAATTCAAGTTTCCTCAACTTAATCTCCAAGAATCTTCACTAATTTCAACAAGTTATTTTGATAGGTCGTGGAATCAGAAGTTTGTTCCTTCCACCACATCCAAATTAGAGGGAAAGTAAGGTTTAATTAAGGAGGGATTAGGTGCAAATGGTTCGAGGTTGATTTCACTTGAAATTAGACACAACTTGGACATGAATTCAAGTTGGAAATGGAAGAGGAAAGAAAAGGTTAATTGGGCTGATCATTGGAATGAAAAGGATAAAGATGGAGCATTATATTTGCTCCCACTTATGGTACTCTAGAGGTATACACCACTCCATG